>JAJLRB010001798.1:0-66912 GCA_020976825.1 Odocoileus hemionus
TGTGAGATGAAAGACTAGACTGTATTCAAGCCACTGCAAGGAAAGCCGGCCTCTTTCGAGTCAGGGCTTCTCGGTGTATATGCCCATTGAGGCAGCAATCTCAGGGTCCCTCCCTCATACCTATTGCTGAGAGAAGCCTCCTCTTGAGGGGCTTGTGGAAAGGTGGCCTACGTCTTGAGTCTAAGCCAGGGAATCAGCTCTCATCTCGAGGCAATTTGGCAAGCCTCAGGTCGTGTTTGATGGGGAACGGGGGATGGCTCTGGAGTCAATGCAGGGGAAGCGGGCCTCATCTCGAGTTGATTTGGGGCCCATGGAGCTCCTTCGCGATGCTGGTGTGACCTCAGGGTCCCTCTCTACTTGTGACAGTGTTTTTGCGGACTGTCTCGACACCCATCAAGCAAGTCGAGGCTCCTGACATGTTTCAGGGGGCTCACGGAATTGCTCTGCATGCAGTGCAGGGGAATCGGGCCTCATCTCGCTTGGAGGGGGAAGTCTCATGGTTTTTCTCGAGTTGCGGCGGGGACCTGGGGTACATTCTCGACTTACGGCGGGGATGGCCCTTCAACCCTCGTGTTGGTTCAACGAAGTCAGGACTCCTGTCGAGTTACGAGGGACACCTCAGCCACAGGGATACTGGGATTCCTGTCAATGTTCAAGAGGAGTCAGGCTCCGTCAAATTTTGAAGCAGTGAGCTCTGCGTGCCTCTCGAGGTGTCAGAGGCATGTGAGGCATTCCGTCGAAAGGAGTCGGGGACCTAGGGCTTTCTCTAGGGACTCCACAGGTGGTGCAGACATCCCTTCAGCTTGTGAGATGAAAGACTAGACTGTATTCAAGCCACTGCAAGGAAAGCCGGCCTCCTTTCGAGTCAGGGCTTCTCGGTGTATATGCCCATTGAGGCAGCAATCTCAGGGTCCCTCCCTCATACCTATTGCTGAGAGAAGCCTCCTCTTGAGGGGCTTGTGGAAAGGTGGCCTACGTCTTGAGTCTAAGCCAGGGAATCAGCTCTCATCTCGAGGCAATTTGGGGTACACGGAGCAGTCCTCGAGTTGCTCTGCTGAACTTGGTACTCCTCTAGACTTGGCCCGTTGTTCTCGGGGAACCTCTGGAGTTGCCTAAAGGGAGTCAAGCCTCAGGTCGTGTTTGATGGGGAACGGGGGATGGCTCTGGAGTCAATGCAGGGGAAGCGGGCCTCATCTCGAGTTGATTTGGGGCCCATGGAGCTCCTTCGCGATGCTGGTGTGACCTCAGGGTCCCTCTCTACTTGTGACAGTGTTTTTGCGGACTGTCTCGACACCCATCAAGCAAGTCGAGGCTCCTGACATGTTTCAGGGGGCTCACGGAATTGCTCTGCATGCAGTGCAGGGGAATCGGGCCTCATCTCGCTTGGAGGGGGAAGTCTCATGGTTTTTCTCGAGTTGCGGCGGGGACCTGGGGTACATTCTCGACTTACGGCGGGGATGGCCCTTCAACCCTCGTGTTGGTTCAACGAAGTCAGGACTCCTGTCGAGTTACGAGGGACACCTCAGGAGTCTCTTCGAGGCTCTTGGCAGGGCAAAAGGAACGCTTCTCGAGGTGAGTCGGGAGACCCAGGGTCCCTTTCCAGTAGCCACAGGGATACTGGGATTCCTGTCAATGTTCAAGAGGAGTCAGGCTCCGTCAAATTTTGAAGCAGTGAGCTCTGCGTGCCTCTCGAGGTGTCAGAGGCATGTGAGGCATTCCGTCGAAAGGAGTCGGGGACCTAGGGCTTTCTCTAGGGACTCCACAGGTGGTGCAGACATCCCTTCAGCTTGTGAGATGAAAGACTAGACTGTATTCAAGCCACTGCAAGGAAAGCCGGCCTCCTTTCGAGTCAGGGCTTCTCGGTGTATATGCCCATTGAGGCAGCAATCTCAGGGTCCCTCCCTCATACCTATTGCTGAGAGAAGCCTCCTCTTGAGGGGCTTGTGGAAAGGTGGCCTACGTCTTGAGTCTAAGCCAGGGAATCAGCTCTCATCTCGAGGCAATTTGGGGTACACGGAGCAGTCCTCGAGTTGCTCTGCTGAAACGGTGTGACCTCAGGGTCCCTCTCTACTTGTGACAGTGTTTTTGCGGACTGTCTCGACACCCATCAAGCAAGTCGAGGCTCCTGACATGTTTCAGGGGGCTCACGGAATTGCTCTGCATGCAGTGCAGGGGAATCGGGCCTCATCTCGCTTGGAGGGGGAAGTCTCATGGTTTTTCTCGAGTTGCGGCGGGGACCTGGGGTACATTCTCGACTTACGGCGGGGATGGCCCTTCAACCCTCGTGTTGGTTCAACGAAGTCAGGACTCCTGTCGAGTTACGAGGGACACCTCAGGAGTCTCTTCGAGGCTTGGCAGGGCAAAAAAAGGAACGCTTCTCGAGGTGAGTCGGGAGACCCAGGGTCCCTTTCCAGTAGCCACAGGGATACTGGGATTCCTGTCAATGTTCAAGAGGAGTCAGGCTCCGTCAAATTTTGAAGCAGTGAGCTCTGCGTGCCTCTCGAGGTGTCAGAGGCATGTGAGGCATTCCGTCGAAAGGAGTCGGGGACCTAGGGCTTTCTCTAGGGACTCCACAGGTGGTGCAGACATCCCTTCAGCTTGTGAGATGAAAGACTAGACTGTATTCAAGCCACTGCAAGGAAAGCCGGCCTCCTTTCGAGTCAGGGCTTCTCGGTGTATATGCCCATTGAGGCAGCAATCTCAGGGTCCCTCCCTCATACCTATTGCTGAGAGAAGCCTCCTCTTGAGGGGCTTGTGGAAAGGTGGCCTACGTCTTGAGTCTAAGCCAGGGAATCAGCTCTCATCTCGAGGCAATTTGGGGTACACGGAGCAGTCCTCGAGTTGCTCTGCTGAACTTGGTACTCCTCTCTAGACTTGGCCCGTTGTTCTCGGGGAACCTCTGGAGTTGCCTAAAGGGAGTCAAGCCTCAGGTCGTGTTTGATGGGGAACGGGGGATGGCTCTGGAGTCAATGCAGGGGAAGCGGGCCTCATCTCGAGTTGATTTGGGGCCCATGGAGCTCCTTCGCGATGCTGGTGTGACCTCAGGGTCCCTCTCTACTTGTGACAGTGTTTTTGCGGACTGTCTCGACACCCATCAAGCAAGTCGAGGCTCCTGACATGTTTCAGGGGGCTCACGGAATTGCTCTGCATGCAGTGCAGGGGAATCGGGCCTCATCTCGCTTGGAGGGGGAAGTCTCATGGTTTTTCTCGAGTTGCGGCGGGGACCTGGGGTACATTCTCGACTTACGGCGGGGATGGCCCTTCAACCCTCGTGTTGGTTCAACGAAGTCAGGACTCCTGTCGAGTTACGAGGGACACCTCAGGAGTCTCTTCGAGGCTTGGCAGGGCAAAAAAAGGAACGCTTCTCGAGGTGAGTCGGGAGACCCAGGGTCCCTTTCCAGTAGCCACAGGGATACTGGGATTCCTGTCAATGTTCAAGAGGAGTCAGGCTCCGTCAAATTTTGAAGCAGTGAGCTCTGCGTGCCTCTCGAGGTGTCAGAGGCATGTGAGGCATTCCGTCGAAAGGAGTCGGGGACCTAGGGCTTTCTCTAGGGACTCCACAGGTGGTGCAGACATCCCTTCAGCTTGTGAGATGAAAGACTAGACTGTATTCAAGCCACTGCAAGGAAAGCCGGCCTCCTTTCGAGTCAGGGCTTCTCGGTGTATATGCCCATTGAGGCAGCAATCTCAGGGTCCCTCCCTCATACCTATTGCTGAGAGAAGCCTCCTCTTGAGGGGCTTGTGGAAAGGTGGCCTACGTCTTGAGTCTAAGCCAGGGAATCAGCTCTCATCTCGAGGCAATTTGGGGTACACGGAGCAGTCCTCGAGTTGCTCTGCTGAACTTGGTACTCCTCTAGACTTGGCCCGTTGTTCTTGTTCTCGGGGAGCTCCTTCGCGATGCTGGTGTGACCTCAGGGTCCCTCTCTACTTGTGACAGTGTTTTTGCGGACTGTCTCGACACCCATCAAGCAAGTCGAGGCTCCTGACATGTTTCAGGGGGCTCACGGAATTGCTCTGCATGCAGTGCAGGGGAATCGGGCCTCATCTCGCTTGGAGGGGGGGGGTCTCATGGTTTTTCTCGAGTTGCGGCGGGGACCTGGGGTACATTCTCGACTTACGGCGGGGATGGCCCTTCAACCCTCGTGTTGGTTCAACGAAGTCAGGACTCCTGTCGAGTTACGAGGGACACCTCAGGAGTCTCTTCGAGGCTTGGCAGGGCAAAAGGAACGCTTCTCGAGGTGAAAAGGAACGCTTCTCGAGGTGAGTCGGGAGACCCAGGGTCCCTTTCCAGTAGCCAGTAGCCACAGGGATACTGGGATTCCTGTCAATGTTCAAGAGGAGTCAGGCTCCGTCAAATTTTGAAGCAGTGAGCTCTGCGTGCCTCTCGAGGTGTCAGAGGCATGTGAGGCATTCCGTCGAAAGGAGTCGGGGACCTAGGGCTTTCTCTAGGGACTCCACAGGTGGTGCAGACATCCCTTCAGCTTGTGAGATGAAAGACTAGACTGTATTCAAGCCACTGCAAGGAAAGCCGGCCTCCTTTCGAGTCAGGGCTTCTCGGTGTATATGCCCATTGAGGCAGCAATCTCAGGGTCCCTCCCTCATACCTATTGCTGAGAGAAGCCTCCTCTCTGAGGGGCTTGTGGAAAGGTGGCCTACGTCTTGAGTCTAAGCCAGGGAATCAGCTCTCATCTCGAGGCAATTTGGGGTACACGGAGCAGTCCTCGAGTTGCTCTGCTGAACTTGGTACTCCTCTAGACTTGGCCCTTGGTTGACTTGGCCCGTTGTTCTCGGGGAAACCTCTGGATTTGCCTAAAGGGAGTCAAGCCTCAGGTCGTGTTTGATGGGGAACGGGGGATGGCTCTGGAGTCAATGCAGGGGAAGCGGGCCTCATCTCGAGTTGATTTGGGGCCCATGGAGCTCCTTCGCGATGCTGGTGTGACCTCAGGGTCCCTCTCTACTTGTGACAGTGTTTTTGCGGACTGTCTCGACACCCATCAAGCAAGTCGAGGCTCCTGACATGTTTCAGGGGGCTCACGGAATTGCTCTGCATGCAGTGCAGGGGAATCGGGCCTCATCTCGCTTGGAGGGGGAAGTCTCATGGTTTTTCTCGAGTTGCGGCGGGGACCTGGGGTACATTCTCGACTTACGGCGGGGATGGCCCTTCAACCCTCGTGTTGGTTCAACGAAGTCAGGACTCCTGTCGAGTTACGAGGGACACCTCAGGAGTCTCTTCGAGGCTTGGCAGGGCAAAAGGAACGCTTCTCGAGGTGAGTCGGGAGACCCAGGGTCCCTTTCCAGTAGCCACAGGGATACTGGGATTCCTGTCAATGTTCAAGAGGAGTCAGGCTCCGTCAAATTTTGAAGCAGTGAGCTCTGCGTGCCTCTCGAGGTGTCAGAGGCATGTGAGGCATTCCGTCGAAAGGAGTCGGGGACCTAGGGCTTTCTCTAGGGACTCCACAGGTGGTGCAGACATCCCTTCAGCTTGTGAGATGAAAGACTAGACTGTATTCAAGCCACTGCAAGGAAAGCCGGCCTCCTTTCGAGTCAGGGCTTCTCGGTGTATATGCCCATTGAGGCAGCAATCTCAGGGTCCCTCCCTCATACCTATTGCTGAGAGAAGCCTCCTCTTGAGGGGCTTGTGGAAAGGTGGCCTACGTCTTGAGTCTAAGCCAGGGAATCAGCTCTCATCTCGAGGCAATTTGGGGTACACGGAGCAGTCCTCGAGTTGCTCTGCTGAACTTGGTACTCCTCTAGACTTGGCCCGTTGTTCTCGGGGAACCTCTGGGAGTTGCCTAAAGGGAGTCAAGCCTCAGGTCGTGTTTGATGGGGAACGGGGGATGGCTCTGGAGTCAATGCAGGGGAAGCGGGCCTCATCTCGAGTTGATTTGGGGCCCATGGAGCTCCTTCGCGATGCTGGTGTGACCTCAGGGTCCCTCTCTACTTGTGACAGTGTTTTTGCGGACTGTCTCGACACCCATCAAGCAAGTCGAGGCTCCTGACATGTTTCAGGGGGCTCACGGAATTGCTCTGCATGCAGTGCAGGGGAATCGGGCCTCATCTCGCTTGGAGGGGGAAGTCTCATGGTTTTTCTCGAGTTGCGGCGGGGACCTGGGGTACATTCTCGACTTACGGCGGGGATGGCCCTTCAACCCTCGTGTTGGTTCAACGAAGTCAGGACTCCTGTCGAGTTACGAGGGACACCTCAGGAGTCTCTTCGAGGCTTGGCAGGGCAGGGCAAAGGAACGCTTCTCGAGGTGAAAAGGAACGGGAGAGGTGAGTCAGGGTCCCTTTCCAGTAGCCACAGGGATACTGGGATTCCTGTCAATGTTCAAGAGGAGTCAGGCTCCGTCAAA
This sequence comes from Odocoileus hemionus, assembly GCA_020976825.1. Classification (NCBI taxonomy): domain Eukaryota; kingdom Metazoa; phylum Chordata; class Mammalia; order Artiodactyla; family Cervidae; genus Odocoileus; species Odocoileus hemionus. Next base: position 6,354 of record JAJLRB010001798.1, read on the forward strand.
TTTTGAAGCAGTGAGCTCTGCGTGCCTCTCGAGGTGTCAGAGGCATGTGAGGCATTCCGTCGAAAGGAGTCGGGGACCTAGGGCTTTCTCTAGGGACTCCACAGGTGGTGCAGACATCCCTTCAGCTTGTGAGATGAAAGACTAGACTGTATTCAAGCCACTGCAAGGAAAGCCGGCCTCCTTTCGAGTCAGGGCTTCTCGGTGTATATGCCCATTGAGGCAGCAATCTCAGGGTCCCTCCCTCATACCTATTGCTGAGAGAAGCCTCCTCTTGAGGGGCTTGTGGAAAGGTGGCCTACGTCTTGAGTCTAAGCCAGGGAATCAGCTCTCATCTCGAGGCAATTTGGGGTACACGGAGCAGTCCTCGAGTTGCTCTGCTGAACTTGGTACTCCTCTAGACTTGGCCCGTTGTTCTCTCGGGGAACCTCTGGAGTTTGCCTAAAGGGAGTTGCCTAAAGGAGCCAAGCCTCAGGTCGTGTTTGATGGGGAACGGGGGATGGCTCTGGAGTCAATGCAGGGGAAGCGGGCCTCATCTCGAGTTGATTTGGGGCCCATGGAGCTCCTTCGCGATGCTGGTGTGACCTCAGGGTCCCTCTCTACTTGTGACAGTGTTTTTGCGGACTGTCTCGACACCCATCAAGCAAGTCGAGGCTCCTGACATGTTTCAGGGGGCTCACGGAATTGCTCTGCATGCAGTGCAGGGGAATCGGGCCTCATCTCGCTTGGAGGGGGAAGTCTCATGGTTTTTCTCGAGTTGCGGCGGGGACCTGGGGTACATTCTCGACTTACGGCGGGGATGGCCCTTCAACCCTCGTGTTGGTTCAACGAAGTCAGGACTCCTGTCGAGTTACGAGGGACACCTCAGGAGTCTCTTCGAGGCTTGGCAGGGCAAAAGGAACGCTTCTCGAGGTGAGTCGGGAGACCCAGGGTCCCTTTCCAGTAGCCACAGGGATACTGGGATACTGGGATTCCTGTCAATGTTCAAGAGGAGTCAGGCTCCGTCAAATTTTGAAGCAGTGAGCTCTGCGTGCCTCTCGAGGTGTCAGAGGCATGTGAGGCATTCCGTCGAAAGGAGTCGGGGACCTAGGGCTTTCTCTAGGGACTCCACAGGTGGTGCAGACATCCCTTCAGCTTGTGAGATGAAAGACTAGACTGTATTCAAGCCACTGCAAGGAAAGCCGGCCTCCTTTCGAGTCAGGGCTTCTCGGTGTATATGCCCATTGAGGCAGCAATCTCAGGGTCCCTCCCTCATACCTATTGCTGAGAGAAGCCTCCTCTTGAGGGGCTTGTGGAAAGGTGGCCTACGTCTTGAGTCTAAGCCAGGGAATCAGCTCTCATCTCGAGGCAATTTGGGGTACACGGAGCAGTCCTCGAGTTGCTCTCTGAACTTGGTACTCCTCTAGACTTGGCCCGTTGTTCTCGGGGAACCTCTGGAGTTGCCTAAAGGGGGGAACCTCTGGAGTTGCCTAAAGGGAGTCAAGCCTCAGGTCGTGTTTGATGGGAACGGGGGATGGCTCTGGAGTCAATGCAGGGGAAGCGGGCCTCATCTCGAGTTGATTTGGGGCCCATGGAGCTCCTTCGCGATGCTGGTGTGACCTCAGGGTCCCTCTCTACTTGTGACAGTGTTTTTGCGGACTGTCTCGACACCCATCAAGCAAGTCGAGGCTCCTGACATGTTTCAGGGGGCTCACGGAATTGCTCTGCATGCAGTGCAGGGGAATCGGGCCTCATCTCGCTTGGAGGGGGAAGTCTCATGGTTTTTCTCGAGTTGCGGCGGGGACCTGGGGTACATTCTCGACTTACGGCGGGGATGGCCCTTCAACCCTCGTGTTGGTTCAACGAAGTCAGGACTCCTGTCGAGTTACGAGGGACACCTCAGGAGTCTCTTCGAGGCTTGGCAGGGCAAAAGGAACGCTTCTCGAGGTGAGTCGGGAGACCCAGGGTCCCTTTCCAGTAGCCACAGGGATACTGGGATTCCTGGGATTCCTGTCATGTTCAAGAGAGGAGTCAGGCTCCGTCAAATTTTGAAGCAGTGAGCTCTGCGTGCCTCTCGAGGTGTCAGAGGCATGTGAGGCATTCCGTCGAAAGGAGTCGGGGACCTAGGGCTTTCTCTAGGGACTCCACAGGTGGTGCAGACATCCCTTCAGCTTGTGAGATGAAAGACTAGACTGTATTCAAGCCACTGCAAGGAAAGCCGGCCTCCTTTCGAGTCAGGGCTTCTCGGTGTATATGCCCATTGAGGCAGCAATCTCAGGGTCCCTCCCTCATACCTATTGCTGAGAGAAGCCTCCTCTTGAGGGGCTTGTGGAAAGGTGGCCTACGTCTTGAGTCTAAGCCAGGGAATCAGCTCTCATCTCGAGGCAATTTGGGGTACACGGAGCAGTCCTCGAGTTGCTCTGCTGAACTTGGTACTCCTCTAGACTTGGCCCGTTGTTCTCTCTTGGAACCTCTGGAGTTGCCTAAAGGGAGTCAAGCCTCAGGTCGTCTGTTTGAAAGGGGAAAGCCTCAGGTCGTGTTTGATGGGGAACGGGGATGGCTCTGGAGTCAATGCAGGGGAAGCGGGCCTCATCTCGAGTTGATTTGGGGCCCATGGAGCTCCTTCGCGATGCTGGTGTGACCTCAGGGTCCCTCTCTACTTGTGACAGTGTTTTTGCGGACTGTCTCGACACCCATCAAGCAAGTCGAGGCTCCTGACATGTTTCAGGGGGCTCACGGAATTGCTCTGCATGCAGTGCAGGGGAATCGGGCCTCATCTCGCTTGGAGGGGGAAGTCTCATGGTTTTTCTCGAGTTGCGGCGGGGACCTGGGGTACATTCTCGACTTACGGCGGGGATGGCCCTTCAACCCTCGTGTTGGTTCAACGAAGTCAGGACTCCTGTCGAGTTACGAGGGACACCTCAGGAGTCTCTTCGAGGCTTGGCAGGGCAAAAGGAACGCTTCTCGAGGTGAGTCGGGAGACCCAGGGTCCCTTTCCAGTAGCCACAGGGATACTGGGGGTCCCTTCCTGTCCAATGGGATCAATTCCTGTCAAGTCAAGAGGAGTCTCCCGTCAAATTTTGAAGCAGTGAGCTCTGCGTGCCTCTCGAGGTGTCAGAGGCATGTGAGGCATTCCGTCGAAAGGAGTCGGGGACCTAGGGCTTTCTCTAGGGACTCCACAGGTGGTGCAGACATCCCTTCAGCTTGTGAGATGAAAGACTAGACTGTATTCAAGCCACTGCAAGGAAAGCCGGCCTCCTTTCGAGTCAGGGCTTCTCGGTGTATATGCCCATTGAGGCAGCAATCTCAGGGTCCCTCCCTCATACCTATTGCTGAGAGAAGCCTCCTCTTGAGGGGCTTGTGGAAAGGTGGCCTACGTCTTGAGTCTAAGCCAGGGAATCAGCTCTCATCTCGAGGCAATTTGGGGTACACGGAGCAGTCCTCGAGTTGCTCTGCTGAACTTGGTACTCCTCTAGACTTGGCCCGTTGTTCTCGGGGAACCTCTGGAGTTGCCTAAAGGGAGTCAAGGGGAACTCAGGAGTTGCCTAAAGGGAGTCAAGCCTCAGGTGGTTTGATGGGGAACTCTGGGATGGCAAGTCAATGCAGGGGAAGCGGGCCTCATCTCGAGTTGATTTGGGGCCCATGGAGCTCCTTCGCGATGCTGGTGTGACCTCAGGGTCCCTCTCTACTTGTGACAGTGTTTTTGCGGACTGTCTCGACACCCATCAAGCAAGTCGAGGCTCCTGACATGTTTCAGGGGGCTCACGGAATTGCTCTGCATGCAGTGCAGGGGAATCGGGCCTCATCTCGCTTGGAGGGGGAAGTCTCATGGTTTTTCTCGAGTTGCGGCGGGGACCTGGGGTACATTCTCGACTTACGGCGGGGATGGCCCTTCAACCCTCGTGTTGGTTCAACGAAGTCAGGACTCCTGTCGAGTTACGAGGGACACCTCAGGAGTCTCTTCGAGGCTTGGCAGGGCAAAAGGAACGCTTCTCGAGGTGAGTCGGGAGACCCAGGGTCCCTTTCCAGTAGCCACAGGGATACTGGGATTCCTGTCAATGTTCAAGAGGAGTCAGGCTCCGTCAAATTTTGAAGCAGTGAGCTCTGCGTGCCTCTCGAGGTGTCAGAGGCATGTGAGGCATTCCGTCGAAAGGAGTCGGGGACCTAGGGCTTTCTCTAGGGACTCCACAGGTGGTGCAGACATCCCTTCAGCTTGTGAGATGAAAGACTAGACTGTATTCAAGCCACTGCAAGGAAAGCCGGCCTCCTTTCGAGTCAGGGCTTCTCGGTGTATATGCCCATTGAGGCAGCAATCTCAGGGTCCCTCCCTCATACCTATTGCTGAGAGAAGCCTCCTCTTGAGGGGCTTGTGGAAAGGTGGCCTACGTCTTGAGTCTAAGCCAGGGAATCAGCTCTCATCTCGAGGCAATTTGGGGTACACGGAGCAGTCCTCGAGTTGCTCTGCTGAACTTGGTACTCCTCTAGACTTGGCCCGTTGTTCTCTCTTGGAACTCTGGAGTTGCCTAAAGGGAGTCCTAAAGGGAGTCAGGTCCTGTTTGATGGGTTTGGGGATGGGGGATGGCTGGAGTCAATGCAGGGGAAGCGGGCCTCATCTCGAGTTGATTGGGGCCCATGGAGCTCCTTCGCGATGCTGGTGTGACCTCAGGGTCCCTCTCTACTTGTGACAGTGTTTTTGCGGACTGTCTCGACACCCATCAAGCAAGTCGAGGCTCCTGACATGTTTCAGGGGGCTCACGGAATTGCTCTGCATGCAGTGCAGGGGAATCGGGCCTCATCTCGCTTGGAGGGGGAAGTCTCATGGTTTTTCTCGAGTTGCGGCGGGGACCTGGGGTACATTCTCGACTTACGGCGGGGATGGCCCTTCAACCCTCGTGTTGGTTCAACGAAGTCAGGACTCCTGTCGAGTTACGAGGGACACCTCAGGAGTCTCTTCGAGGCTTGGCAGGGCAAAAGGAACGCTTCTCGAGGTGAGTCGGGAGACCCAGGGTCCCTTTCCAGTAGCCACAGGGATACTGGGATTCCTGTCCGTGTTCAAGAGGAGTCAGGCTCCGTCAAATTTTGAAGCAGTGAGCTCTGCGTGCCTCTCGAGGTGTCAGGCATGTGAGGCATTCCGTCGAAAGGAGTCGGGGACCTAGGGCTTTCTCTAGGGACTCCACAGGTGGTGCAGACATCCCTTCAGCTTGTGAGATGAAAGACTAGACTGTATTCAAGCCACTGCAAGGAAAGCCGGCCTCCTTTCGAGTCAGGGCTTCTCGGTGTATATGCCCATTGAGGCAGCAATCTCAGGGTCCCTCCCTCATACCTATTGCTGAGAGAAGCCTCCTCTTGAGGGGCTTGTGGAAAGGTGGCCTACGTCTTGAGTCTAAGCCAGGGAATCAGCTCTCATCTCGAGGCAATTTGGGGTACACGGAGCAGTCCTCGAGTTGCTCTGCTGAACTTGGTACTCCTCTAGACTTGGCCCGTTGTTCTCGGGGAACCTCTGGAGTTGCCTAAAGGGAGTCAAGCCTCAGGTCGTGTTTGATGGGGAACGGGGGATGGCTCTGGAGTCAATGCAGGGGAAGCGGGGGAGTCTCATCTCGAGTCATCTCGATTTGGGGCCCATGGAGCTCCTTCGCGATGCTGGTGTGACCTCAGGGTCCCTCTCTACTTGTGACAGTGTTTTTGCGGACTGTCTCGACACCCATCAAGCAAGTCGAGGCTCCTGACATGTTTCAGGGGGCTCACGGAATTGCTCTGCATGCAGTGCAGGGGAATCGGGCCTCATCTCGCTTGGAGGGGGAAGTCTCATGGTTTTTCTCGAGTTGCGGCGGGGACCTGGGGTACATTCTCGACTTACGGCGGGGATGGCCCTTCAACCCTCGTGTTGGTTCAACAACGTCAGTCCTGTCGACTCCTGTCGAGTTACGAGGGACACCTCAGGAGTCTCTTCGAGGCTTGGCAGGGCAAAAGGAACGCTTCTCGAGGTGAGTCGGGAGACCCAGGGTCCCTTTCCAGTAGCCACAGGGAGGGACTGGGATTCCTGTCAATGTTCAAGAGGAGTCAGGCTCCGTCAAATTTTGAAGCAGTGAGCTCTGCGTGCCTCTCGAGGTGTCAGAGGCAGTGCGTGCCTCTCGAGGTGTCAGAGGCATGTGAGGCATTCCGTCGAAAGGAGTCGGGGACCTAGGGCTTTCTCTAGGGACTCCACAGGTGGTGCAGACATCCCTTCAGCTTGTGAGATGAAAGACTAGACTGTATTCAAGCCACTGCAAGGAAAGCCGGCCTCCTTTCGAGTCAGGGCTTCTCGGTGTATATGCCCATTGAGGCAGCAATCTCAGGGTCCCTCCCTCATACCTATTGCTGAGAGAAGCCTCCTCTTGAGGGGCTTGTGGAAAGGTGGCCTACGTCTTGAGTCTAAGCCAGGGAATCAGCTCTCATCTCGAGGCAATTTGGGGTACACGGAGCAGTCCTCGAGTTGCTCTGCTGAACTTGGTACTCCTCTAGACTTGGCCCGTTGTTCTCGGGGAACCTCTGGAGTTGCCTAAAGGGAGTCAAGCCTCAGGTCGTGTTTGATGGGGAACGGGGGATGGCTCTGGAGTCAATGCAGGGGGGGAAGCGGGGAGTCATCTCGAGTCATCTCGAGTTGATTTGGGGCCCATGGAGCTCCTTCGCGATGCTGGTGTGACCTCAGGGTCCCTCTCTACTTGTGACAGTGTTTTTGCGGACTGTCTCGACACCCATCAAGCAAGTCGAGGCTCCTGACATGTTTCAGGGGGCTCACGGAATTGCTCTGCATGCAGTGCAGGGGAATCGGGCCTCATCTCGCTTGGAGGGGGAAGTCTCATGGTTTTTCTCTCGAGTTGCGGCGGGGACCTGGGGTACATTCTCGACTTACGGCGGGGATGGCCCTTCAACCCTCGTGTTGGTTCAACGAAGTCAGGACTCCTGTCGAGTTACGAGGGACACCTCAGGAGTCTCTTCGAGGCTTGGCAGGGCAAAAGGAACGCTTCTCGAGGTGAGTCGGGAGACCCAGGGTCCCTTTCCAGTAGCCACAGGGATACTGGGATTCCTGTCAATGTTCAAGAGGAGTCAGGCTCCGTCAAATTTTGAAGCAGTGAGCTCTGCGTGCCTCTCGAGGTGTCAGAGTTGCATGTGAGGCATTCCGAGGTGTCAGGGCATGTGAGGCATTCCGTCGAAAGGAAAGGAGGGGACCTAGGCTTTCTCTAGGGACTCCACAGGTGGTGCAGACATCCCTTCAGCTTGTGAGATGAAAGACTAGACTGTATTCAAGCCACTGCAAGGAAAGCCGGCCTCCTTTCGAGTCAGGGCTTCTCGGTGTATATGCCCATTGAGGCAGCAATCTCAGGGTCCCTCCCTCATACCTATTGCTGAGAGAAGCCTCCTCTTGAGGGGCTTGTGGAAAGGTGGCCTACGTCTTGAGTCTAAGCCAGGGAATCAGCTCTCATCTCGAGGCAATTTGGGGTACACGGAGCAGTCCTCGAGTTGCTCTGCTGAACTTGGTACTCCTCTAGACTTGGCCCGTTGTTCTCGGGGAACCTCTGGAGTTGCCTAAAGGGAGTCAAGCCTCAGGTCGTGTTTGATGGGGAACGGGGGGGATGGCTCTGGAGTCAATGGGGAGGGGGGAAGGCGGGCAGGGGATCTCTCATTGATTTGGGGCCCATGGAGCTCCTTCGCGATTCGCTGGTGTGACCTCAGGGTCCCTCTCTACTTGTGACAGTGTTTTTGCGGACTGTCTCGACACCCATCAAGCAAGTCGAGGCTCCTGACATGTTTCAGGGGGCTCACGGAATTGCTCTGCATGCAGTGCAGGGGAATCGGGCCTCATCTCGCTTGGAGGGGGAAGTCTCATGGTTTTTCTCGAGTTGCGGCGGGGACCTGGGGTACATTCTCGACTTACGGCGGGGATGGCCCTTCAACCCTCGTGTTGGTTCAACGAAGTCAGGACTCCTGTCGAGTTACGAGGGACACCTCAGGAGTCTCTTCGAGGCTTGGCAGGGCAAAAGGAACGCTTCTCGAGGTGAGTCGGGAGACCCAGGGTCCCTTTCCAGTAGCCACAGGGATACTGGGATTCCTGTCAATGTTCAAGAGGAGTCAGGCTCCGTCAAATTTTGAAGCAGTGAGCTCTGCGTGCCTCTCGAGGTGTCAGAGGCATGTGAGGCATTCCGTCGAGGATGTGAGGCATTCCGTCGAAAGGGCTTTCTCTAGGGGACTCCACTCCACAGGTGGTGCAGACATCCCTTCAGCTTGTGAGATGAAAGACTAGACTGTATTCAAGCCACTGCAAGGAAAGCCGGCCTCCTTTCGAGTCAGGGCTTCTCGGTGTATATGCCCATTGAGGCAGCAATCTCAGGGTCCCTCCCTCATACCTATTGCTGAGAGAAGCCTCCTCTTGAGGGGCTTGTGGAAAGGTGGCCTACGTCTTGAGTCTAAGCCAGGGAATCAGCTCTCATCTCGAGGCAATTTGGGGTACACGGAGCAGTCCTCGAGTTGCTCTGCTGAACTTGGTACTCCTCTAGACTTGGCCCGTTGTTCTCGGGGAACCTCTGGAGTTGCCTAAAGGGAGTCAAGCCTCAGGTCGTGTTTGATGGGGAACGGGGGATGGCTCTGGAGTCAATGCAGGGGAAGCGGGGAATCTCGAGTTGATTTGGGGCCCATGGAGCTCCTTCGCGATGCTGGTGTGACCTTCGCGATGCTGGTGTGACTCAGGGTCTCTCTGACTAGTGTGACAGTTTTTTTCTGTCTCGACACCCATCAAGCAAGTCGAGGCTCCTGACATGTTTCAGGGGGCTCACGGAATTGCTCTGCATGCAGTGCAGGGGAATCGGGCCTCATCTCGCTTGGAGGGGGAAGTCTCATGGTTTTTCTCGAGTTGCGGCGGGGACCTGGGGTACATTCTCGACTTACGGCGGGGATGGCCCTTCAACCCTCGTGTTGGTTCAACGAAGTCAGGACTCCTGTCGAGTTACGAGGGACACCTCAGGAGTCTCTTCGAGGCTTGGCAGGGCAAAAGGAACGCTTCTCGAGGTGAGTCGGGAGACCCAGGGTCCCTTTCCAGTAGCCACAGGGATACTGGGATTCCTGTCAATGTTCAAGAGGAGTCAGGCTCCGTCAAATTTTGAAGCAGTCAGCTCTGTCAAATGCCTCTCGAGGTGTCAGAGGCATGTGAGGCATTCCGTCGAAAGGAGTCGGGGACCTAGGGCTTTCTCTAGGGACTCCACAGGTGGTGCAGACATCCAGACTTCAGCTTGTGAGATGAAAGACTAGACTGTATTCAAGCCACTGCAAGGAAAGCCGGCCTCCTTTCGAGTCAGGGCTTCTCGGTGTATATGCCCATTGAGGCAGCAATCTCAGGGTCCCTCCCTCATACCTATTGCTGAGAGAAGCCTCCTCTTGAGGGGCTTGTGGAAAGGTGGCCTACGTCTTGAGTCTAAGCCAGGGAATCAGCTCTCATCTCGAGGCAATTTGGGGTACACGGAGCAGTCCTCGAGTTGCTCTGCTGAACTTGGTACTCCTCTAGACTTGGCCCGTTGTTCTCGGGGAACCTCTGGAGTTGCCTAAAGGGAGTCAAGCCTCAGGTCGTGTTTGATGGGGAACGGGGGATGGCTCTGGAGTCAATGCAGGGGAAGCGGGCCTCATCTCGAGTTGATTTGGGGCCCATGGAGCTCCTTCGCGATGCTGGTGTGACCTCAGGGTCCCTCTCTACTTGTGACAGTGTTTTTGACAGTGTTTGTCTCGACTGTCGACGACCCATCAAGCAAGTCGAGGCTCCTGACATGTTTCAGGGGGCTCACGGAATTGCTCTGCATGCAGTGCAGGGGAATCGGGCCTCATCTCGCTTGGAGGGGGAAGTCTCATGGTTTTTCTCGAGTTGCGGCGGGGACCTGGGGTACATTCTCGACTTACGGCGGGGATGGCCCTTCAACCCTCGTGTTGGTTCAACGAAGTCAGGACTCCTGTCGAGTTACGAGGGACACCTCAGGAGTCTCTTCGAGGCTTGGCAGGGCAAAAGGAACGCTTCTCGAGGTGAGTCGGGAGACCCAGGGTCCCTTTCCAGTAGCCACAGGGATACTGGGATTCCTGTCAATGTTCAAGAGGAGTCAGGGGATCCGTCAAATTTTGAAGCAGTGAGCTCTGCGTGCCTCTCGAGGTGTCAGAGGCATGTGAGGCATTCCGTCGAAAGGAGTCGGGGACCTAGGGCTTTCTCTAGGGGGCTCCACAGGTGGTGCAGAGGGACATCCCTTCAGCTTGTGAGATGATGAAAGACTAGACTGTATTCAAGCCACTGCAAGGAAAGCCGGCCTCCTTTCGAGTCAGGGCTTCTCGGTGTATATGCCCATTGAGGCAGCAATCTCAGGGTCCCTCCCTCATACCTATTGCTGAGAGAAGCCTCCTCTTGAGGGGCTTGTGGAAAGGTGGCCTACGTCTTGAGTCTAAGCCAGGGAATCAGCTCTCATCTCGAGGCAATTTGGGGTACACGGAGCAGTCCTCGAGTTGCTCTGCTGAACTTGGTACTCCTCTAGACTTGGCCCGTTGTTCTCGGGGAACTCTGGAGTTGCCTAAAGGGAGTCAAGCCTCAGGTCGTGTTTGATGGGGAACGGGGGATGGCTCTGGAGTCAATGCAGGGGAAGCGGGGGGGATCTCGAGTTGATTTGGGGCCCATGGAGCTCCTCATCTCGATGCTGGTGGGGCCCATGGAGCTCGCGGGTCTCCTGGGTCCCTCTCTTGTGACAGTGTTTTTTGCGGACTGTCTCTGACACCCATCAAGCAAGTCGAGGCGAGGCTCCTGACATGTTTCAGGGGGCTCACGGAATTGCTCTGCATGCAGTGCAGGGGAATCGGGCCTCATCTCGCTTGGAGGGGGAAGTCTCATGGTTTTTCTCGAGTTGCGGCGGGGACCTGGGGTACATTCTCGACTTACGGCGGGGATGGCCCTTCAACCCTCGTGTTGGTTCAACGAAGTCAGGACTCCTGTCGAGTTACGAGGGACACCTCAGGAGTCTCTTCGAGGCTTGGCAGGGCAAAAGGAACGCTTCTCGAGGTGAGTCGGGAGACCCAGGGTCCCTTTCCAGTAGCCACAGGGATACCAGGATTCCTGTCAATGTTCAAGAGGAGTCAGGCTCCGTCAAATTTTGAAGCAGTGAGCTCTGCTGCCTCTCGAGGTGTCAGAGGCATGTGAGGCATCTCGTCGAAAGGAGTCGGGGACCTAGGGCTTTCTCTAGGAGGCACTCCACAGGTGGTGCAGGAGTCATCCTAGGGCTTTCTCTAGGGACTCCACTCCAGAGGTGGTGCAGACATCCCTTCAGCTTGTGAGATGAAGACTAGACTAGACTGTATTCAAGCCACTGCAAGGAAAGCCGGCCTCCTTTCGAGTCAGGGCTTCTCGGTGTATATGCCCATTGAGGCAGCAATCTCAGGGTCCCTCCCTCATACCTATTGCTGAGAGAAGCCTCCTCTTGAGGGGCTTGTGGAAAGGTGGCCTACGTCTTGAGTCTAAGCCAGGGAATCAGCTCTCATCTCGAGGCAATTTGGGGTACACGGAGCAGTCCTCGAGTTGCTCTGCTGAACTTGGTACTCCTCTAGACTTGGCCCGTTGTTCTCTCGGGGAACCTCTGGAGTTGCCTAAAGGGAGTCAAGCCTCAGGTCGTGTTTGATGGGGAACGGGGGAACGGGGGATCTGGAGTCAATGCAGGGGAAGCGGGCCTCATCTCGAGTTGATTTGGGGCCCATGGAGCTCCTTCGCGATGCTGGTGTGACCTCAGGGTCCCTCTCTACTTGTGACAGTGTTTTTTGCGGACTGTCTCGACACCCATCAAGCAAGTCAAGGCTCCTCCTGACATGTCAGGGGGCTCACGGAATTGCTCTGCATGCAGTGCAGGGGAATCGGGCCTCATCTCGCTTGGAGGGGGAAGTCTCATGGTTTTTCTCGAGTTGCGGCGGGGACCTGGGGTACATTCTCGACTTACGGCGGGGATGGCCCTTCAACCCTCGTGTTGGTTCAACGAAGTCAGGACTCCTGTCGAGTTACGAGGGACACCTCAGGAGTCTCTTCGAGGCTTGGCAGGGCAAAAGGAACGCTTCTCGAGGTGAGTCGGGAGACCCAGGGTCCCTTTCCAGTAGCCACAGGGATACTGGGATTCCTGTCAATGTTCAAGAGGAGTCAGGCTCCGTCAAATTTTGAAGCAGTGAGCTCTGCGTGCCTCTCGAGGTGTCAGAGGCATGTGAGGCATTCCGTCGAAAGGAGTCGGGGACCTAGGGGCATTTCTCTAGGGACTCCACAGGGGTGCTAGGGACTCCACAGGTGGTGCAGACATCCCTTCAGTTGTGAGATGAAAGACTAGACTGTATTCAAGCCAGCTGTATTCAAGCCACTGAAGCCGGCCTCCTTTCGAGTCAGGGCTTCTCGGTGTATATGCCCATTGAGGCAGCAATCTCAGGGTCCCTCCCTCATACCTATTGCTGAGAGAAGCCTCCTCTTGAGGGGCTTGTGGAAAGGTGGCCTACGTCTTGAGTCTAAGCCAGGGAATCAGCTCTCATCTCGAGGCAATTTGGGGTACACGGAGCAGTCCTCGAGTTGCTCTGCTGAACTTGGTACTCCTCTAGACTTGGCCCGTTGTTCTCGGGGAACCTCTGGAGTTGCCTAAAGGGAGTCAAGCCTCAGGTCGTGTTTGATGGGGAACGGGGGATGGCTCTGGAGTCAATGCAGGGGAAGCGGGCCTCATCTCGAGTTGATTTGGGGCCCATGGAGCTCCTTCGCGATGCTGGTGTGACCTCAGGGTCCCTCTCTACTTGTGACAGTGTTTTTGCGGACTGTCTCGACACCCATCAAGCAAGTCGAGGCTCCTGACATGTTTCAGGGGGTTCAGGGGGCTCACGGAATTGCTCTGCATGCAGTGCAGGGGAATCGGGCCTCATCTCGCTTGGAGGGGGAAGTCTCATGGTTTTTCTCGAGTTGCGGCGGGGACCTGGGGTACATTCTCGACTTACGGCGGGGATGGCCCTTCAACCCTCGTGTTGGTTCAACGAAGTCAGGACTCCTGTCGAGTTACGAGGGACACCTCAGGAGTCTCTTCGAGGCTTGGCAGGGCAAAAGGAACGCTTCTCGAGGTGAGTCGGGAGACCCAGGGTCCCTTTCCAGTAGCCACAGGGATACTGGGATTCCTGTCAATGTTCAAGAGGAGTCAGGCTCCGTCAAATTTTGAAGCAGTGAGCTCTGCGTGCCTCTCGAGGTGTCAGAGGCATGTGAGGCATTCCGTCGAAAGGAGTCGGGGACCTAGGGCTTTCTCTAGGGACTCCACAGGTGGTGGGGACAGGGGACATCCCTTCAGCAGCTTGTGAGATGAAAGACTAGACTGATTCAAGCCACTGCAAGGAAAGCCGGCCGGCCTCCTTTCGAGTCAGGGCTTCTCGGTGTATATGCCCATTGAGGCAGCAATCTCAGGGTCCCTCCCTCATACCTATTGCTGAGAGAAGCCTCCTCTTGAGGGGCTTGTGGAAAGGTGGCCTACGTCTTGAGTCTAAGCCAGGGAATCAGCTCTCATCTCGAGGCAATTTGGGGTACACGGAGCAGTCCTCGAGTTGCTCTGCTGAACTTGGTACTCCTCTAGACTTGGCCCGTTGTTCTCGGGGAACCTCTGGAGTTGCCTAAAGGGAGTCAAGCCTCAGGTCGTGTTTGATGGGGAACGGGGGATGGCTCTGGAGTCAATGCAGGGGAAGCGGGCCTCATCTCGAGTTGATTTGGGGCCCATGGAGCTCCTTCGCGATGCTGGTGTGACCTCAGGGTCCCTCTCTACTTGTGACAGTGTTTTTGCGGACTGTCTCGACACCCATCAAGCAAGTCGAGGCTCCTGACATGTTTCAGGGGGGCTCACGGAATTGCTCTGCATGCAGTGCAGGGAATCGGGCCTCATCTCGCTTGGAGGGGGAAGTCTCATGGTTTTTCTCGAGTTGCGGCGGGGACCTGGGGTACATTCTCGACTTACGGCGGGGATGGCCCTTCAACCCTCGTGTTGGTTCAACGAAGTCAGGACTCCTGTCGAGTTACGAGGGACACCTCAGGAGTCTCTTCGAGGCTTGGCAGGGCAAAAGGAACGCTTCTCGAGGTGAGTCGGGAGACCCAGGGTCCCTTTCCAGTAGCCACAGGGATACTGGGATTCCTGTCAATGTTCAAGAGGAGTCAGGCTCCGTCAAATTTTGAAGCAGTGAGCTCTGCGTGCCTCTCGAGGTGTCAGAGGCATGTGAGGCATTCCGTCGAAAGGAGTCGGGGACCTAGGGCTTTCTCTAGGGACTCCACAGGTGGTGCAGACATCCCTTCAGCTTGTGAGATGAAAGACTAGACTGTATTCAAGCCACTGCAAGGAAAGCCGGCCTCCTTTCAAGCCAGTCAAGGAAAGCCGGCCTTTTCGAGTCAGGGCTTCTCGGTGTATATGCCCATTGAGGCAGCAATCTCAGGGTCCCTCCCTCATACCTATTGCTGAGAGAAGCCTCCTCTTGAGGGGCTTGTGGAAAGGTGGCCTACGTCTTGAGTCTAAGCCAGGGAATCAGCTCTCATCTCGAGGCAATTTGGGGTACACGGAGCAGTCCTCGAGTTGCTCTGCTGAACTTGGTACTCCTCTAGACTTGGCCCGTTGTTCTCGGGGAACCTCTGGAGTTGCCTAAAGGGAGTCAAGCCTCAGGTCGTGTTTGATGGGGAACGGGGGATGGCTCTGGAGTCAATGCAGGGGAAGCGGGCCTCATCTCGAGTTGATTTGGGGCCCATGGAGCTCCTTCGCGATGCTGGTGTGACCTCAGGGTCCCTCTCTACTTGTGACAGTGTTTTTGCGGACTGTCTCGACACCCATCAAGCAAGTCGAGGCTCCTGACATGTTTCAGGGGGCTCACGGAATTCGCTCTGACATGTTTCATGCAGTGCAGGGGCTGCATGCAGTGCAGGGGAATCCTCCTCATCTCGCTTGGAGGGGGAAGTCTCATGGTTTTTCTCGAGTTGCGGCGGGGACCTGGGGTACATTCTCGACTTACGGCGGGGATGGCCCTTCAACCCTCGTGTTGGTTCAACGAAGTCAGGACTCCTGTCGAGTTACGAGGGACACCTCAGGAGTCTCTTCGAGGCTTGGCAGGGCAAAAGGAACGCTTCTCGAGGTGAGTCGGGAGACCCAGGGTCCCTTTCCAGTAGCCACAGGGATACTGGGATTCCTGTCAATGTTCAAGAGGAGTCAGGCTCCGTCAAATTTTGAAGCAGTGAGCTCTGCGTGCCTCTCGAGGTGTCAGAGGCATGTGAGGCATTCCGTCGAAAGGAGTCGGGGACCTAGGGCTTTCTCTAGGGACTCCACAGGTGGTGCAGACATCCCTTCAGCTTGTGAGATTTCTCTAGGACTAGACTTCAGCTTGTGAGATGAAAGAGACTAGACTGTATTCAAGCCACTGCAAGGAAAGCCGGCCTCCTTTCGAGTCAGGGCTTCTCGGTGTATATGCCCCCATTGAGGCAGCAATCTCAGGGTCCCTCCCTCATACCTATTGCTGAGAGAAGCCTCCTCTTGAGGGGCTTGTGGAAAGGTGGCCTACGTCTTGAGTCTAAGCCAGGGAATCAGCTCTCATCTCGAGGCAATTTGGGGTACACGGAGCAGTCCTCGAGTTGCTCTGCTGAACTTGGTACTCCTCTAGACTTGGCCCGTTGTTCTCGGGGAACCTCTGGAGTTGCCTAAAGGGAGTCAAGCCTCAGGTCGTGTTTGATGGGGAACGGGGGATGGCTCTGGAGTCAATGCAGGGGAAGCGGGCCTCATCTCGAGTTGATTTGGGGCCCATGGAGCTCCTTCGCGATGCTGGTGTGACCTCAGGGTCCCTCTCTACTTGTGACAGTGTTTTTGCGGACTGTCTCGACACCCATCAAGCAAGTCGAGGCTCCTGACATGTTTCAGGGGGCTCACGGAATTGCTCTGCATGCAGTGCAGGGGAATCGGGCCTCATCTCGCTTGGAGGGGGGGGGGGGAAGTCTCATGGTTTTTTTCGAGTCGAGTTGCGGCGGGGACCTGGGGTACATTCTCGACTTACGGCGGGGATGGCCCTTCAACCCTCGTGTTGGTTCAACGAAGTCAGGACTCCTGTCGAGTTACGAGGGACACCTCAGGAGTCTCTTCGAGGCTTGGCAGGGCAAAAGGAACGCTTCTCGAGGTGAGTCGGGAGACCCAGGGTCCCTTTCCAGTAGCCACAGGGATACTGGGATTCCTGTCAATGTTCAAGAGGAGTCAGGCTCCGTCAAATTTTGAAGCAGTGAGCTCTGCGTGCCTCTCGAGGTGTCAGAGGCATGTGAGGCATTCCGTCGAAAGGAGTCGGGGACCTAGGGCTTTCTCTAGGGACTCCACAGGTGGTGCAGACATCCCTTCAGCTTGTGAGATGAAAGACTAGACTGTATTCAAGCCACTGCAAGGAAAGCCGGCCTCCTTTCGACTCAGGGCTTCTCGGTGTATATCAGGGCCATTGAGGCAGCAGAGGCAGCAATCTCAGGGTCCCTCCCTCATACCTATTGCTGCTGAGAGAAGCCTCCTCTTGAGGGGCTTGTGGAAAGGTGGCCTACGTCTTGAGTCTAAGCCAGGGAATCAGCTCTCATCTCGAGGCAATTTGGGGTACACGGAGCAGTCCTCGAGTTGCTCTGCTGAACTTGGTACTCCTCTAGACTTGGCCCGTTGTTCTCGGGGAACCTCTGGAGTTGCCTAAAGGGAGTCAAGCCTCAGGTCGTGTTTGATGGGGAACGGGGGATGGCTCTGGAGTCAATGCAGGGGAAGCGGGCCTCATCTCGAGTTGATTTGGGGCCCATGGAGCTCCTTCGCGATGCTGGTGTGACCTCAGGGTCCCTCTCTACTTGTGACAGTGTTTTTGCGGACTGTCTCGACACCCATCAAGCAAGTCGAGGTACCTGACATGTTTCAGGGGGCTCACGGAATTGCTCTGCATGCAGTGCAGGGGAATCGGGCCTCATCTCGCTTGGGGGCTCAGGGGCATGCAGTGCAGGGGAATCGGGCCTCATCTCGCTTGGAGGGGGAAGTCTCATGGTTTTTCTCGAGTTGCGGCGGGGACCTGGGGTACATTCTCGACTTACGGCGGGGATGGCCCTTCAACCCTCGTGTTGGTTCAACGAAGTCAGGACTCCTGTCGAGTTACGAGGGACACCTCAGGAGTCTCTTCGAGGCTTGGCAGGGCAAAAGGAACGCTTCTCGAGGTGAGTCGGGAGACCCAGGGTCCCTTTCCAGTAGCCACAGGGATACTGGGATTCCTGTCAATGTTCAAGAGGAGTCAGGCTCCGTCAAATTTTGAAGCAGTGAGCTCTGCGTGCCTCTCGAGGTGTCAGAGGCATGTGAGGCATTCCGTCGAAAGGAGTCGGGGACCTAGGGCTTTCTCTAGGGACTCCACAGGTGGTGCAGACATCCCTTCAGCTTGTGAGATGAAAGACTAGACTGTATTCAAGCCACTGCAAGGAAAGCCGGCCTCCTTTCGAGTCAGGGCTTCTCGGTGTATATGCCCATTGAGGCAGCAATCTCAGGGGCAGCTCCCAGGGTCCCTCCCTCATACCTATTGCTGAGAGAAGCCTCCTCTTGAGGGGCTTGTGGAAAGGTGGCCTACGTCTTGAGTCTAAGCCAGGGAATCAGCTCTCATCTCGAGGCAATTTGGGGTACACGGAGCAGTCCTCGAGTTGCTCTGCTGAACTTGGTACTCCTCTAGACTTGGCCCGTTGTTCTCGGGGAACCTCTGGAGTTGCCTAAAGGGAGTCAAGCCTCAGGTCGTGTTTGATGGGGAACGGGGGATGGCTCTGGAGTCAATGCAGGGGAAGCGGGCCTCATCTCGAGTTGATTTGGGGCCCATGGAGCTCCTTCGCGATGCTGGTGTGACCTCAGGGTCCCTCTCTACTTGTGACAGTGTTTTTGCGGACTGTCTCGACACCCATCAAGCAAGTCGAGGCTCCTGACATGTTTCAGGGGGCTCACGGAATTGCTCTGCATGCAGTGCAGGGGAATCGGGCCTCATCTCGCTTGGAGGGGGAAGTCTCATGGGAGGGGGAAGTCTCGATGTTTTTTCTCGAGTTGGGGGGGACCTGGGGTACATTCTCGACTTACGGCGGGGATGGCCCTTCAACCCTCGTGTTGGTTCAACGAAGTCAGGACTCCTGTCGAGTTACGAGGGACACCTCAGGAGTCTCTTCGAGGCTTGGCAGGGCAAAAGGAACGCTTCTCGAGGTGAGTCGGGAGACCCAGGGTCCCTTTCCAGTAGCCACAGGGATACTGGGATTCCTGTCAATGTTCAAGAGGAGTCAGGCTCCGTCAAATTTTGAAGCAGTGAGCTCTGCGTGCCTCTCGAGGTGTCAGAGGCATGTGAGGCATTCCGTCGAAAGGAGTCGGGGACCTAGGGCTTTCTCTAGGGACTCCACAGGTGGTGCAGACATCCCTTCAGCTTGTGAGATGAAAGACTAGACTGTATTCAAGCCACTGCAAGGAAAGCCGGCCTCCTTTCGAGTCAGGGCTTCTCGGTGTATATGCCCCTTGAGGCAGCAATCTCAGGGTCCCTCCAATCTCAGGGTCCCTCCCTCATACTATTGAGAAGAAGCCTCCTCCTCTTGGGGGCTTGTGGAAAGGTGGCCTACGTCTTGAGTCTAAGCCAGGGAATCAGCTCTCATCTCGAGGCAATTTGGGGTACACGGAGCAGTCCTCGAGTTGCTCTGCTGAACTTGGTACTCCTCTAGACTTGGCCCGTTGTTCTCGGGGAACCTCTGGAGTTGCCTAAAGGGAGTCAAGCCTCAGGTCGTGTTTGATGGGGAACGGGGGATGGCTCTGGAGTCAATGCAGGGGAAGCGGGCCTCATCTCGAGTTGATTTGGGGCCCATGGAGCTCCTTCGCGATGCTGGTGTGACCTCAGGGTCCCTCTCTTCTTGTGACAGTGTTTTTGCGGACTGTCTCGACACCCATCAAGCAAGTCGAGGCTCCTGACATGTTTCAGGGGGCTCACGGAATTGCTCTGCATGCAGTGCAGGGGAATCGGGCCTCATCTCGCTTGGAGGGGGAAGTCTCATGGTTTTTCTCGAGTTGCGGCGGGGACCTGGGGTACATTCTCGACGTACGGCGGGGATGGCCCTTCAACCCTCGTGTTGGTTCAACGAAGTCAGGACTCCTGTCGAGTTACGAGGGACACCTCAGGAGTCTCTTCGAGGCTTGGCAGGGCAAAAGGAACGCTTCTCGAGGTGAGTCGGGAGACCCAGGGTCCCTTTCCAGTAGCCACAGGGATACTGGGATTCCTGTCAATGTTCAAGAGGAGTCAGGCTCCGTCAAATTTTGAAGCAGTGAGCTCTGCGTGCCTCTCGAGGTGTCAGAGGCATGTGAGGCATTCCGTCGAAAGGAGTCGGGGACCTAGGGCTTTCTCTAGGGACTCCACAGGTGGTGCAGACATCCCTTCAGCTTGTGAGATGAAAGACTAGACTGTATTCAAGCCACTGCAAGGAAAGCCGGCCTCCTTTCGAGTCAGGGCTTCTCGGTGTATATGCCCATTGAGGCAGCAATCTCAGGGTCCCTCCCTCATACCTATTGCTGAGAGAAGCCTCCTCTTGAGGGGCTTGTGGAGGTGGCCTACGTCTTGAGTCTAAGCCAGGGAATCAGCTCTCATCTCGAGGCAATTTGGGGTACACGGAGCAGTCCTCGAGTTGCTCTGCTGAACTTGGTACTCCTCTAGACTTGGCCCGTTGTTCTCGGGGAACCTCTGGAGTTGCCTAAAGGGAGTCAAGCCTCAGGTCGTGTTTGATGGGGAACGGGGGATGGCTCTGGAGTCAATGCAGGGGAAGCGGGCCTCATCTCGAGTTGATTTGGGGCCCATGGAGCTCCTTCGCGATGCTGGTGTGACCTCAGGGTCCCTCTCTACTTGTGACAGTGTTTTTGCGGACTGTCTCGACACCCATCAAGCAAGTCGAGGCTCACCCTCGTGTTGGTTCAACGAAGTCAGGACTCCTGTCGAGTTACGAGGGACACCTCAGGAGTCTCTTCGAGGCTTGGCAGGGCAAAAGGAACGCTTCTCGAGGTGAGTCGGGAGACCCAGGGTCCCTTTCCAGTAGCCACAGGGATACTGGGATTCCTGTCAATGTTCAAGAGGAGTCAGGCTCCGTCAAATTTTGAAGCAGTGAGCTCTGCGTGCCTCTCGAGGTGTCAGAGGCATGTGAGGCATTCCGTCGAAAGGAGTCGGGGACCTAGGGCTTTCTCTAGGGACTCCACAGGTGGTGCAGACATCCCTTCAGCTTGTGAGATGAAAGACTAGACTGTATTCAAGCCACTGCAAGGAAAGCCGGCCTCCTTTCGAGTCAGGGCTTCTCGGTGTATATGCCCATTGAGGCAGCAATCTCAGGGTCCCTCCCTCATACCTATTGCTGAGAGAAGCCTCCTCTTGAGGGGCTTGTGGAAAGGTGGCCTACGTCTTGAGTCTAAGCCAGGGAATCAGCTCTCATCTCGAGGCAATTTGGGGTACACGGAGCAGTCCTCGAGTTGCTCTGCTGAACTTGGTACTCCTCTAGACTTGGCCCGTTGTTCTCGGGGAACCTCTGGAGTTGCCTAAAGGGAGTCAAGCCTCAGGTCGTGTTTGATGGGGAACGGGGGATGGCTCTGGAGTCAATGCAGGGGAAGCGGGCCTCATCTCGAGTTGATTTGGGGCCCATGGAGCTCCTTCGCGATGCTGGTGTGACCTCAGGGTCCCTCTCTACTTGTGACAGTGTTTTTGCGGACTGTCTCGACACCCATCAAGCAAGTCGAGGCTCCTGACATGTTTCAGGGGGCTCACGGAATTGCTCTGCATGCAGTGCAGGGGAATCGGGCCTCATCTCGCTTGGAGGGGGAAGTCTCATGGTTTTTCTCGAGTTGCGGCGGGGACCTGGGGTACATTCTCGACTTACGGCGGGGATGGCCCTTCAACCCTCGTGTTGGTTCAACGAAGTCAGGACTCCTGTCGAGTTACGAGGGACACCTCAGGAGTCTCTTCGAGGCTTGGCAGGGCAAAAGGAACGCTTCTCGAGGTGAGTCGGGAGACCCAGGGTCCCTTTCCAGTAGCCACAGGGATACTGGGATTCCTGTCAATGTTCAAGAGGAGTCAGGCTCCGTCAAATTTTGAAGCAGTGAGCTCTGCGTGCCTCTCGAGGTGTCAGAGGCATGTGAGGCATTCCGTCGAAAGGAGTCGGGGACCTAGGGCTTTCTCTAGGGACTCCACAGGTGGTGCAGACATCCCTTCAGCTTGTGAGATGAAAGACTAGACTGTATTCAAGCCACTGCAAGGAAAGCCGGCCTCCTTTCGAGTCAGGGCTTCTCGGTGTATATGCCCATTGAGGCAGCAATCTCAGGGTCCCTCCCTCATACCTATTGCTGAGAGAAGCCTCCTCTTGAGGGGCTTGTGGAAAGGTGGCCTACGTCTTGAGTCTAAGCCAGGGAATCAGCTCTCATCTCGAGGCAATTTGGGGTACACGGAGCAGTCCTCGAGTTGCTCTGCTGAACTTGGTACTCCTCTAGACTTGGCCCGTTGTTCTCGGGGAACCTCTGGAGTTGCCTAAAGGGAGTCAAGCCTCAGGTCGTGTTTGATGGGGAACGGGGGATGGCTCTGGAGTCAATGCAGGGGAAGCGGGCCTCATCTCGAGTTGATTTGGGGCCCATGGAGCTCCTTCGCGATGCTGGTGTGACCTCAGGGTCCCTCTCTACTTGTGACAGTGTTTTTGCGGACTGTCTCGACACCCATCAAGCAAGTCGAGGCTCTCTGACATGTTTCAGGGGGCTCACGGAATTGCTCTGCATGCAGTGCAGGGGAATCGGGCCTCATCTCGCTTGGAGGGGGAAGTCTCATGGTTTTTCTCGAGTTGCGGCGGGGACCTGGGGTACATTCTCGACTTACGGCGGGGATGGCCCTTCAACCCTCGTGTTGGTTCAACGAAGTCAGGACTCCTGTCGAGTTACGAGGGACACCTCAGGAGTCTCTTCGAGGCTTGGCAGGGCAAAAGGAACGCTTCTCGAGGTGAGTCGGGAGACCCAGGGTCCCTTTCCAGTAGCCACAGGGATACTGGGATTCCTGTCAATGTTCAAGAGGAGTCAGGCTCCGTCAAATTTTGAAGCAGTGAGCTCTGCGTGCCTCTCGAGGTGTCAGAGGCATGTGAGGCATTCCGTCGAAAGGAGTCGGGGACCTAGGGCTTTCTCTAGGGACTCCACAGGTGGTGCAGACATCCCTTCAGCTTGTGAGATGAAAGACTAGACTGTATTCAAGCCACTGCAAGGAAAGCCGGCCTCCTTTCGAGTCAGGGCTTCTCGGTGTATATGCCCATTGAGGCAGCAATCTCAGGGTCCCTCCCTCATACCTATTGCTGAGAGAAGCCTCCTCTTGAGGGGCTTGTGGAAAGGTGGCCTACGTCTTGAGTCTAAGCCAGGGAATCAGCTCTCATCTCGAGGCAATTTGGGGTACACGGAGCAGTCCTCGAGTTGCTCTGCTGAACTTGGTACTCCTCTAGACTTGGCCCGTTGTTCTCGGGGAACCTCTGGAGTTGCCTAAAGGGAGTCAAGCCTCAGGTCGTGTTTGATGGGGAACGGGGGATGGCTCTGGAGTCAATGCAGGGGAAGCGGGCCTCATCTCGAGTTGATTTGGGGCCCATGGAGCTCCTTCGCGATGCTGGTGTGACCTCAGGGTCCCTCTCTACTTGTGACAGTGTTTTTGCGGACTGTCTCGACACCCATCAAGCAAGTCGAGGCTCCTGACATGTTTCAGGGGGCTCACGGAATTGCTCTGCATGCAGTGCAGGGGAATCGGGCCTCATCTCGCTTGGAGGGGGAAGTCTCATGGTTTTTCTCGAGTTGCGGCGGGGACCTGGGGTACATTCTCGACTTACGGCGGGGATGGCCCTTCAACCCTCGTGTTGGTTCAACGAAGTCAGGACTCCTGTCGAGTTACGAGGGACACCTCAGGAGTCTCTTCGAGGCTTGGCAGGGCAAAAGGAACGCTTCTCGAGGTGAGTCGGGAGACCCAGGGTCCCTTTCCAGTAGCCACAGGGATACTGGGATTCCTGTCAATGTTCAAGAGGAGTCAGGCTCCGTCAAATTTTGAAGCAGTGAGCTCTGCGTGCCTCTCGAGGTGTCAGAGGCATGTGAGGCATTCCGTCGAAAGGAGTCGGGGACCTAGGGCTTTCTCTAGGGACTCCACAGGTGGTGCAGACATCCCTTCAGCTTGTGAGATGAAAGACTAGACTGTATTCAAGCCACAGTCCTCGAGTTGCTCTGCTGAACTTGGTACTCCTCTAGACTTGGCCCGTTGTTCTCGGGGAACCTCTGGAGTTGCCTAAAGGGAGTCAAGCCTCAGGTCGTGTTTGATGGGGAACGGGGGATGGCTCTGGAGTCAATGCAGGGGAAGCGGGCCTCATCTCGAGTTGATTTGGGGCCCATGGAGCTCCTTCGCGATGCTGGTGTGACCTCAGGGTCCCTCTCTACTTGTGACAGTGTTTTTGCGGACTGTCTCGACACCCATCAAGCAAGTCGAGGCTCCTGACATGTTTCAGGGGGCTCACGGAATTGCTCTGCATGCAGTGCAGGGGAATCGGGCCTCATCTCGCTTGGAGGGGGAAGTCTCATGGTTTTTCTCGAGTTGCGGCGGGGACCTGGGGTACATTCTCGACTTACGGCGGGGATGGCCCTTCAACCCTCGTGTTGGTTCAACGAAGTCAGGACTCCTGTCGAGTTACGAGGGACACCTCAGGAGTCTCTTCGAGGCTTGGCAGGGCAAAAGGAACGCTTCTCGAGGTGAGTCGGGAGACCCAGGGTCCCTTTCCAGTAGCCACAGGGATACTGGGATTCCTGTCAATGTTCAAGAGGAGTCAGGCTCCGTCAAATTTTGAAGCAGTGAGCTCTGCGTGCCTCTCGAGGTGTCAGAGGCATGTGAGGCATTCCGTCGAAAGGAGTCGGGGACCTAGGGCTTTCTCTAGGGACTCCACAGGTGGTGCAGACATCCCTTCAGCTTGTGAGATGAAAGACTAGACTGTATTCAAGCCACTGCAAGGAAAGCCGGCCTCCTTTCGAGTCAGGGCTTCTCGGTGTATATGCCCATTGAGGCAGCAATCTCAGGGTCCCTCCCTCATACCTATTGCTGAGAGAAGCCTCCTCTTGAGGGGCTTGTGGAAAGGTGGCCTACGTCTTGAGTCTAAGCCAGGGAATCAGCTCTCATCTCGAGGCAATTTGGGGTACACGGAGCAGTCCTCGAGTTGCTCTGCTGAACTTGGTACTCCTCTAGACTTGGCCCGTTGTTCTCGGGGAACCTCTGGAGTTGCCTAAAGGGAGTCAAGCCTCAGGTCGTGTTTGATGGGGAACGGGGGATGGCTCTGGAGTCAATGCAGGGGAAGCGGGCCTCATCTCGAGTTGATTTGGGGCCCATGGAGCTCCTTCGCGATGCTGGTGTGACCTCAGGGTCCCTCTCTACTTGTGACAGTGTTTTTGCGGACTGTCTCGACACCCATCAAGCAAGTCGAGGCTCCTGACATGTTTCAGGGGGCTCACGGAATTGCTCTGCATGCAGTGCAGGGGAATCGGGCCTCATCTCGCTTGGAGGGGGAAGTCTCATGGTTTTTCTCGAGTTGCGGCGGGGACCTGGGGTACATTCTCGACTTACGGCGGGGATGGCCCTTCAACCCTCGTGTTGTTCAACGAAGTCAGGACTCCTGTCGAGTTACGAGGGACACCTCAGGAGTCTCTTCGAGGCTTGGCAGGGCAAAAGGAACGCTTCTCGAGGTGAGTCGGGAGACCCAGGGTCCCTTTCCAGTAGCCACAGGGATACTGGGATTCCTGTCAATGTTCAAGAGGAGTCAGGCTCCGTCAAATTTTGAAGCAGTGAGCTCTGCGTGCCTCTCGAGGTGTCAGAGGCATGTGAGGCATTCCGTCGAAAGGAGTCGGGGACCTAGGGCTTTCTCTAGGGACTCCACAGGTGGTGCAGACATCCCTTCAGCTTGTGAGATGAAAGACTAGACTGTATTCAAGCCACTGCAAGGAAAGCCGGCCTCCTTTCGAGTCAGGGCTTCTCGGTGTATATGCCCATTGAGGCAGCAATCTCAGGGTCCCTCCCTCATACCTATTGCTGAGAGAAGCCTCCTCTTGAGGGGCTTGTGGAAAGGTGGCCTACGTCTTGAGTCTAAGCCAGGGAATCAGCTCTCATCTCGAGGCAATTTGGGGTACACGGAGCAGTCCTCGAGTTGCTCTGCTGAACTTGGTACTCCTCTAGACTTGGCCCGTTGTTCTCGGGGAACCTCTGGAGTTGCCTAAAGGGAGTCAAGCCTCAGGTCGTGTTTGATGGGGAACGGGGGATGGCTCTGGAGTCAATGCAGGGGAAGCGGGCCTCATCTCGAGTTGATTTGGGGCCCATGGAGCTCCTTCGCGATGCTGGTGTGACCTCAGGGTCCCTCTCTACTTGTGACAGTGTTTTTGCGGACTGTCTCGACACCCATCAAGCAAGTCGAGGCTCCTGACATGTTTCAGGGGGCTCACGGAATTGCTCGGTGAGTCGGGAGACCCAGGGTCCCTTTCCAGTAGCCACAGGGATACTGGGATTCCTGTCAATGTTCAAGAGGAGTCAGGCTCCGTCAAATTTTGAAGCAGTGAGCTCTGCGTGCCTCTCGAGGTGTCAGAGGCATGTGAGGCATTCCGTCGAAAGGAGTCGGGGACCTAGGGCTTTCTCTAGGGACTCCACAGGTGGTGCAGACATCCCTTCAGCTTGTGAGATGAAAGACTAGACTGTATTCAAGCCACTGCAAGGAAAGCCGGCCTCCTTTCGAGTCAGGGCTTCTCGGTGTATATGCCCATTGAGGCAGCAATCTCAGGGTCCCTCCCTCATACCTATTGCTGAGAGAAGCCTCCTCTTGAGGGGCTTGTGGAAAGGTGGCCTACGTCTTGAGTCTAAGCCAGGGAATCAGCTCTCATCTCGAGGCAATTTGGGGTACACGGAGCAGTCCTCGAGTTGCTCTGCTGAACTTGGTACTCCTCTAGACTTGGCCCGTTGTTCTCGGGGAACCTCTGGAGTTGCCTAAAGGGAGTCAAGCCTCAGGTCGTGTTTGATGGGGAACGGGGGATGGCTCTGGAGTCAATGCAGGGGAAGCGGGCCTCATCTCGAGTTGATTTGGGGCCCATGGAGCTCCTTCGCGATGCTGGTGTGACCTCAGGGTCCCTCTCTACTTGTGACAGTGTTTTTGCGGACTGTCTCGACACCCATCAAGCAAGTCGAGGCTCCTGACATGTTTCAGGGGGCTCACGGAATTGCTCTGCATGCAGTGCAGGGGAATCGGGCCTCATCTCGCTTGGAGGGGGAAGTCTCATGGTTTTTCTCGAGTTGCGGCGGGGACCTGGGGTACATTCTCGACTTACGGCGGGGATGGCCCTTCAACCCTCGTGTTGGTTCAACGAAGTCAGGACTCCTGTCGAGTTACGAGGGACACCTCAGGAGTCTCTTCGAGGCTTGGCAGGGCAAAAGGAACGCTTCTCGAGGTGAGTCGGGAGACCCAGGGTCCCTTTCCAGTAGCCACAGGGATACTGGGATTCCTGTCAATGTTCAAGAGGAGTCAGGCTCCGTCAAATTTTGAAGCAGTGAGCTCTGCGTGCCTCTCGAGGTGTCAGAGGCATGTGAGGCATTCCGTCGAAAGGAGTCGGGGACCTAGGGCTTTCTCTAGGGACTCCACAGGTGGTGCAGACATCCCTTCAGCTTGTGAGATGAAAGACTAGACTGTATTCAAGCCACTGCAAGGAAAGCCGGCCTCCTTTCGAGTCAGGGCTTCTCGGTGTATATGCCCATTGAGGCAGCAATCTCAGGGTCCCTCCCTCATACCTATTGCTGAGAGAAGCCTCCTCTTGAGGGGCTTGTGGAAAGGTGGCCTACGTCTTGAGTCTAAGCCAGGGAATCAGCTCTCATCTCGAGGCAATTTGGGGTACACGGAGCAGTCCTCGAGTTGCTCTGCTGAACTTGGTACTCCTCTAGACTTGGCCCGTTGTTCTCGGGGAACCTCTGGAGTTGCCTAAAGGGAGTCAAGCCTCAGGTCGTGTTTGATGGGGAACGGGGGATGGCTCTGGAGTCAATGCAGGGGAAGCGGGCCTCATCTCGAGTTGATTTGGGGCCCATGGAGCTCCTTCGCGATGCTGGTGTGACCTCAGGGTCCCTCTCTACTTGTGACAGTGTTTTTGCGGACTGTCTCGACACCCATCAAGCAAGTCGAGGCTCCTGACATGTTTCAGGGGGCTCACGGAATTGCTCTGCATGCAGTGCAGGGGAATCGGGCCTCATCTCGCTTGGAGGGGGAAGTCTCATGGTTTTTCTCGAGTTGCGGCGGGGACCTGGGGTACATTCTCGACTTACGGCGGGGATGGCCCTTCAACCCTCGTGTTGGTTCAACGAAGTCAGGACTCCTGTCGAGTTACGAGGGACACCTCAGGAGTCTCTTCGAGGCTTGGCAGGGCAAAAGGAACGCTTCTCGAGGTGAGTCGGGAGACCCAGGTCCCTTTCCAGTAGCCACAGGGATACTGGGATTCCTGTCAATGTTCAAGAGGAGTCAGGCTCCGTCAAATTTTGAAGCAGTGAGCTCTGCGTGCCTCTCGAGGTGTCAGAGGCATGTGAGGCATTCCGTCGAAAGGAGTCGGGGACCTAGGGCTTTCTCTAGGGACTCCACAGGTGGTGCAGACATCCCTTCAGCTTGTGAGATGAAAGACTAGACTGTATTCAAGCCACTGCAAGGAAAGCCGGCCTCCTTTCGAGTCAGGGCTTCTCGGTGTATATGCCCATTGAGGCAGCAATCTCAGGGTCCCTCCCTCATACCTATTGCTGAGAGAAGCCTCCTCTTGAGGGGCTTGTGGAAAGGTGGCCTACGTCTTGAGTCTAAGCCAGGGAATCAGCTCTCATCTCGAGGCAATTTGGGGTACACGGAGCAGTCCTCGAGTTGCTCTGCTGAACTTGGTACTCCTCTAGACTTGGCCCGTTGTTCTCGGGGAACCTCTGGAGTTGCCTAAAGGGAGTCAAGCCTCAGGTCGTGTTTGATGGGGAACGGGGGATGGCTCTGGAGTCAATGCAGGGGAAGCGGGCCTCATCTCGAGTTGATTTGGGGCCCATGGAGCTCCTTCGCGATGCTGGTGTGACCTCAGGGTCCCTCTCTACTTGTGACAGTGTTTTTGCGGACTGTCTCGACATCCATCAAGCAAGTCGAGGCTCCTGACATGTTTCAGGGGGCTCACGGAATTGCTCTGCATGCAG
The DNA here is from genome assembly GCA_020976825.1 of Odocoileus hemionus. Lineage (NCBI taxonomy): Eukaryota > Metazoa > Chordata > Mammalia > Artiodactyla > Cervidae > Odocoileus > Odocoileus hemionus. Next base: position 34,599 of record JAJLRB010001798.1, read on the forward strand.
TGCAGGGGAATCGGGCCTCATCTCGCTTGGAGGGGGAAGTCTCATGGTTTTTCTCGAGTTGCGGCGGGGACCTGGGGTTCATTCTCGACTTACGGCGGGGATGGCCCTTCAACCCTCGTGTTGGTTCAACGAAGTCAGGACTCCTGTCGAGTTACGAGGGACACCTCAGGAGTCTCTTCGAGGCTTGGCAGGGCAAAAGGAACGCTTCTCGAGGTGAGTCGGGAGACCCAGGGTCCCTTTCCAGTAGCCACAGGGATACTGGCACCTGTCAATGTTCAAAGAGGAGTCAGGGCTCCGTCAAATTTTGAAAGCAGTGAGCTCTGCGTGTGCCTCTCGAGGTGTCAGAGGCATGTGAGGCATGTCCGTCGAAAGGGAGTCGGGGACCTAGGGCTTTCTCTAGGGACTCCACTCAGGTGGTGCAGACATCCCTTCAGCTTGTGAGATGAAAGACTAGACTGTATTCAAGCCACTGCAAGGAAAGCCGGCCTCCTTTTCGAGTCAGGGCTTCTCGGGAAAAAATTGTATATGCCCATTGACGGCAGCAATCTCAGGGTCCTCCCTCATAACCTATTGCTGAGATGAAGCCTTCTCTCTTGAGGGGCTTGGTGGAAAAGGTGGCACTACGTCTTGAGTCTAAGCCAGGGAATCAGCTCTCATCTCGAGGCAATTTGGGGTACACGGAGCAGTCCTCGAGTTGCTCTGCTGAACTTGGTACTCCTCTAGACTTGGCCCGTTGTTCTCGGGGAACCTCTGGAGTTGCCTAAAGGGAGGAAGTCAAGCCTCAGGTCGTGTTTGATGGGGAACGGGGGATGGCTCTGGAGTCAATGCAGGGGAAGCGTGACCTCCCTGCCTCATCTCGAGTTGATTTGGGGCCCATGGAGCTCCTTCGCGATGCTGGTGTGCACTGTGACCTCAGGGTCCCTCTCTACTTGTGACCGTGTTTTTGCGGACTGTCTCGACATCCATCAAGCAAGATCGAAGTCGAGGCTCCTGACATGTTTCAGGGGGGCTCACGGAATTGCTCTGTCATGCAGTGCAGGGGAATCGGGCCTCATCTCGCTTGGAGGGGGAAAAGTCTCATGGTTTTTCTCGAGTTGTGGCGGGGACCTGGGGTACATTCGCGACTTAGGCGAAAGGGATTGGCCCTATTCAACCCTCGTGTTGGTTCAACGAAGTCAGTCAGGACTCCTGTCGAGTTACGAGGGACACCTCAGGAGTCTCTTCGAGGCTTGGCAGGGCAAAAGGGACGCTTCTCGAGGTGTCGAGTCGGGAGACCCAGGGGTCCCTTTCCAGTAGCCACAGGGATACTGGGATTCCTGTCAATGTTCAAGAGGACGAGTCAGGCTTCCGTCAAATTTTGAAATGCGCCCAAGTGAGCTCTGCGTGCCTCATCGAGGTGTCAGAGGCATGTGAGGCATTCCGTCGAAAGGAGTAGAACGGGGAGAGAACCCTAGGGCCTTTCTCTAGGGACTCACAGGTGGTGCAGACATCCCTTCACCTTGTGAGATGAAAGACTAGACTGTATTCAAAGCCACTGCAAGGAAACCCGCCGGCCTCCTTTCGAGTCAGGGCTTCTCGGTGTTATATGCCCATTGAGGCAGCAAATCTCAGGGTCCTCCCTCATACCTATTGCTGAGAGAAGCCTCCTCTTGAGGGCGCTTGTGGAAAGGTGGCCTACGTCTTGAGTCTAAGCCAGGGAATCACGCTCTCAGATTCTCGAAACGGCAATTTGGGGTACACGGAGCAGTCCTCGAGTTGCTCTGCTGAACTTGGTAACTCCTCTAGACTTGGCCCGTTGTTCTCGGGGAACCTCTGGAGTTGCCTAAAGGGAGTCAAAGCCCTCAGGTCGTGTTTGATGGGGAAACGGGGGATGGCTCTGGCAGTCAATGCAGGGGAAGCGGGGCCTCATCTCGAGTTGATTTGGGGCCCATGGAGCTCCTTCGCGATGTGGTGTGACCTCTGGGTCCCTCTCTACTTGTGACAGTGTTTTTGCGGACTGTCTCGACATCCATCAAGCAAGTCGAGGCTCCTGACATGTTTCAGGGGGCTCACGGAATTGCTCTGCATGCAGTGCAGGGGAATCGGGCATCTCATCTCGCTTTTTGGAGGGGGAAGTGCTCATGGTTTTTCTCGAGTTGCGGCGGGGACCTGGGGTACATTCTCGACTTACGGCGGGGATGGCCCTTCAACCCTGTGTTGGTTCAACGAAGTCAGGACTCCTGTCGAGTTACGAGGGACACCTCAGGAGTCTCTTCGAGGCTTGGCAGGGCAAAAGGAAAGGACGCTTCTCGAGGTGAGTCGGGAGACCCAGGGCCCCTTTCCAGTAGCCACAGGGATACTGGGATTCCTGTCAATGTTCAAGAGGAGTCAGGCTCCGTCAAATTTTGAAGCAGTGAGCTCTGCGTGCCTCTCGAGGTGTCAGAGGGCATGTGAGGGCATTCCGTCGAAAGGAGTCGGGGACCTAGGGCTTTCTCTAGGGACTCCACAGGTGGGGTGCAGACAATCCCTTCAGCTTGTGAGATGAAAGACTAGACTGTATTCAAGCCACTGCAAGGAAAGCCCGGCCTCCTTTTCGAGTCAGGGCTTCTCGGATGTGTATATGCCCATTGAGGCCAGCAGCAATCTCAGGGTCCCTCCCTCATTATTCCTATTGCTGAGAGAAGCCTCCTCTTGAGGGGCTTGTGGAAAGGTGGCCTACGTCTTGAGTCTAAGCCAGGGAATCAGCTCTCATCTCGAGGGCAATTTGGGGTACACGGAGCAGTCCTCGAGTTTGCTCTGCTGAACTTGGTACTCCTCTAGACTTGGCCCGTTGTTCTCGGGGAACCTCTGGAGTTGCCTAAAGGGAGTCAAGGCCTCAGGTCGTGTTTGATGGATGGAACGGGGGATGGCTCTGGAGTCAATGCAGGGGAAGCGGGCCTCATCTCGAGTTGATTTGGGGCCCATGGAGCTCCTTCGCGATGCTGGTGTGACACTCAGGGTCCCTCTCTACTTGTGACAGTGTTTTTGCGGACTGTCTCGACATCCATCAAGCATAGTCGAGGCTCCTGACATGTTTCAGGGGGCTCACGGAATTGCTCTGCATGCAGTGCAGGGGAATCGGGCCTCATCTCGCTTGGAGGGGGAAGTCTCATGTTTTTCTCGAGTTGCGGCGGGGACCTGGGGTACATTCTCGACTTACGGCGGGGATGGCCCTTCAACCCTCGTGTTGGTTCAACGAAGTCAGGACTCCTGTCGAGTTACGAGGGACACCTCAGGAGTCTCTTCGAGGCTTGGCAGGGCAAAAGGAACGCTTCTCGAGGTGAGATCGGGAGACCCAGGGTCCCTTTCCAGTAGCCACAGGGATACTGGGATTCCTGTCAATGTTCTAAGAGGAGTCAGGCTCCGTCAAATTTTGAAGCAGTGAGCTCTGCGTGCCTCTCGAGGTGTCAGAGGCATGATGAGGCATTCCGTTCGAAAGGATGTCGGGGACCTAGGGCTTTCTCTAGGGACTCCACAGGTGGTGCAGACATCCCTTCACCTTGTGAGATGAAAGACTAGACTGTATTCAAGCCACTGCAAGGAAACCCGGCCTCCTTTCGAGTCAGGGCTTCTCGGTGTATATGTGGTCCCACATTGTGAAGCAGCAATCTTTCAGGGTCCCTCCCTCATACCTATTGCTGAGAGAAGAGCCTCCTCTTGAGGGGCTTGTGGAAAGGTGGCCTACGTCTTGAGTCTAAGCCAGGGAATCAATTCAGCTCTCATCTCGAGGCAATTTGGGGTACACGGAGCAGTCCTCGAGTTGCTCTGCTGAACTTGGTACTCCTCTAGACTTGGCCCGTTGTTCTCGGGGAACCTCTGGAGTTGCCTAAAGGGAGTCAAGCCTCAGGTCGGTGTGTTTGATGGGGAACGGGGGATGGCTCTGGAGTCAATGCAGGGGAAGCGGGCCTCATCTCGAGTTGATTTGGGGCCCATGGAGCTCCTTCGCGATGCTGGTGTGACCTCAGGGTCCCTCTCTACTTGTGACAGTGTTTTTGCGGACTGTCTCGACATCCATCAAGCAAGTCGAGGCTCCTGACATGTTTCAGGGGGGCTCACGGAATTGCTCTGATGCAGTGCAGGGGAATCGGGCCTCATCTCGCTTGGAGGGGGTAAGTCTCATGTTTTTCTCGAGTTGCGGCGGAGGGCACCTGGGGTACATTCTCGACTTACGGCGGGGATGGCCCTTCAACCCTCGTGTTGGTTCAACGAAGTCAGGACTCCTGTCGAGTTACGAGGGACACCTCAGGAGTCTCTTCGAGGCTTGGCAGGGCAAAAGGGAACGCTTCTCGAGGTGAGTCGGGAGGACCCAGGGTCCCTTTCCAGTAGCCACAGGGATACTGGGATTCCTGTCAATGTTCAAAGAGGAGTCAGGCTCCGTGTCAAATTTTGAAGCAGTGAGCTCTGCGTGCCTCTCGAGGTGTCAGAGGCATGTGAGGCATTCCGTCGAAAGGAGTCGGGGACCTAGGGCTTTCTCTAGGGACTCCACAGGTGGGTGCAGACATCCCTTCAGCTTGTGAGATGAAAGACTAGACTGTATTCAAGCCACTGCAAGGAAAAGCCGGCCTCCTTTCGAGTCAGGGCTTCTCGGTGTATATGCCCATTGAGGCAGCAATCTCAGGGTCCCTCCCTCATACCTATTGCTGAGAGAAGCCTCCTCTTGAGGGGCTTGTGGAAAGGTGGCCTACGTCTTGAGTCTAAGCCAGGGAATCAGCTCTCATCTCGAGGGACAATTTGGGGTACACGGAGCAGTATTGCTCGAGTTGCTGCTGCTGAACTTGGTACTCCTCTAGACTTGGCCCGTTGTTCTCGGGGAACCTCTGGAGTTGCCTAAAGGGAGTCAAGCCTCAGGTCGTGTTTGATGGGGAATACGGGGGGGGGATGGCTCTGGAGTCAATGCAGGGGAAGCGGGCCTCATCTCGAGTTGATTTGGGGCCCATGGAGCTCGGTCTTCGCGATGCTGGTGTGACCTCAGGGTCCCTCTCTACTTGTGACAGTGTTTTTGCGGACTGTCTCGACATCCATCAAGCAAGTCGAGGCTCCTGACATGTTTCAGGGGGCTCACGGAATTGCTCTGCATGCAGTGCAGGGGAATCGGGCCTCATCTCGCTTGGAGGGGGAAGTCTCATGGTTTTTCGTCTCGTCAGTTGCGGCGGGGGACCTGGGGAACTACATTCTCGACATTACGGCGGGGATGGCCCTTCAACCCTCGTGTTTGGTTATCAACGAAGTACAGGACTCCTGTCAGAGTTAACGAGGGACACCTCTTCAGAGTCCTCTAATCTTCGAAGCTTGGCAGGGCAAAAGGTCGGAAATATAACGCTTCCTCGAGGTGAGTTCGGCTGAGACCAGCAGGGTCCCTTTCCAGTAGCCCACAGGGATACTGGGATTCCTGTCAATGTTCAAGAGGAGTCAGGCTCCGTCAAATTTTGAAGCAGTGAGCTCGCTGCGTGCCTCTCGAGGTGTCAGAGGCATGTGAGGCATTCCGTCGAAAGGAGTCGGGGACCTAGGGCTTTCTCTAGGGACTCCACAGGTGGTGCAGACATCCCTTCAGCTTGTGAGATGAAAGACTAGACTGTATTCAAGCCACTGCAAGGAAAGCCGGGCAGTCCTTTCGAGTCAGGGCACTGTCGGTGTATATGCCCATTGATAGGCAGCAAATCTCAGGGTCCCTCCCTCATACCCTATTGCTGAGAGAAGCCTCCTCTTGAGGGGCTTGTGGAAAGGTGGCCTACGTCTTGAGTCTAAGCCAGGGAATCAGCTCTCATCTCGAGGCAATTTGGGGTACACGGAGCAGTCCTCGAGTTGCTCTGCTGAACTTGGTACTCCTCTAGACTTGGCCCGTTGTTGTTCTCGGGGAACCTTGGAGTTGCCTAAAGGGAGTCAAGCCTCAGGTCGTGTTTGATGGGGAACGGGGGATGGCTCTGGAGTCAATGCAGGGGAAGCGGGCCTCATCTCGAGTTGATTTGGGGCCCATGGAGCTCCTTCGCGATGCTGGTGTGACCTCAGGGTCCCTCTCTACTTGTGACAGTGTTTTTGCGGACTGTCTCGACATCCATCAAGCAAGTCGAGGCTCCTGACATGTGTTCAGGGGGCTCACGGAATTGCTCTGCATGCAGTGCAGGGGAATCGGGCCTCATCTCGCTTGGAGGGGGAAGTCTCATGGTTTTTCACGGCGAGTTGCGGCTGGGGGGTACCTGGGGTACATTCTCGACTTACGGCCGGGGGATGGCCCTTCAAACCTCGTGTTTGTTCAACGAAGTCAGGACTCCTGTCGAGTTACGAGGGACACCTCAGGAGTCTCTATCGAGAGCTTAGGCAGGGCAAAAGAAGGAACGCTTCTCGAGGTGAATGTCGGGGAGTAGACCCAGGAGTCCCTTTCCAGTAGCCACAGGGATACTGGGATTCCTGTCAATGTTCAAGAGGAGTCAGGCTCCGTCAAATTTTGAAGCAGTGAGATCTGCGTGCCTCTCGAGGTGTCAGAGGCATGTGAGGCATTCTACGTCGATAAGGAGTCGGGCGACCTAGGGCTTTCTCTAGGGACTCCACAGGTGGTGCTAGACATCCCTTCAGCTTGTGAGATGAAAGACTAGACTGTATTCAAGCCACTGCAAGGAAAGCCCGGCCTCCCTTTCGAGTCAGGGCTTTCTCGCGGTATGTATATAGCCATTTGGAGGCAGCAATCTCAGGGTCCCTCCGCTCTCATACCTATTGCTGAGAGCAAGCCTCCTCTTGAGGGGCTTGTGGAAAGGTGGCCTACGTCTTGAGTCTAAAGCCAGGGAATCAGCTCTAATCTCGAGGCAATTTGGGGTACACGGAGCAGTCCCTCGAGTTGCTCTGCTGAACTTCTGGTACTCCTCTAGACTTGGCCCGTTGTTCTCGGGGAACCTCTGGAGTTGCCTAAAGGGAGTCAAAGCCTCAGGTCGTGTTTGATGGGGAACGGGGGATGGCTCTGGAGTCAATGCAGGGGAAGCGGGCCTCATCTCGAGTTGATTTGGGGCCCATGGAGCTCCTTCGCGATGCTGGTGTGACCTCAGGGTCCCTCTCTACTGTGTGACAGTGTTTTTGCGGACTGTCTCGACATCCATCAAGCAAGTCGAGGCTCCTGACATGTTTCAGGGGGCTCACGGAATTGCTCTGCATGCAGTGCAGGGGAATCGGGCCTCATATCTCGCTTGGAGGGGGAAGTCTCATGGTTTTTCTCGAGTTGCGGCGGGGACATGGGTACATTCTCGACTTACGGCGGGGAAGGCCCTTCAACCCTCGTGTTGGTTCAACGAAGTCAGGACTCCTGTCGAGTTACGGGGGACACCTCAGGAGTCTCTTTCTACGAGGCTTGGACTGGCAGGGCAAAAGGGAACGCTTCTTGAGTCGAGGTGAGTCGGGGAGACCCCCCAGGGTCCCTTTCCAGTACCGCTCTTAACCTCAGGGATACTGGGATTCCTGTCAATAGTTCAAGAGGAGTCAGGCTATCCGTCAAATTTTGAAGCAGTGAGCTCTGCGTGCCTCTCGAGGTGTCAGAGGCATGTGAGGCATTCCGTCGAAAGGAGTCGGGGGTCCTAGGGCTTTCTCTAGGGACTCCACAGGGATGGTGCAGACATCCCTTCAGCTTGTGAGATGAAAGACTAGGACTGTATTCAAGCCACTGCAAGGAAAGCCGGCCTCCTTGTCGAGTCAGGGCTTCTCTCGGTGTATATGCCCATTGATGGCGGCGGAGCAATCTCAGGGTCCTCCCTCATACCTATTGCTGAGAGAAAGCCTCCTCTTGAGGGGCTTGTGGAAAGGTGGCCTACGTCTTGAGTCTAAGCCAGGGAATCAGCTCTCATCTCGAGGCAATTTGGGGTACACGGAGCAGTCCTCGAGTTGCTCTGCTGAACTTGGTACTCCTCTAGACTTGGCCCGTTGATTCTCCGGGGAACCTCTGGAGTTGCCTAAAGGGAGTCAAGCCTCAGGTCGTGTTTGATGGGGAACGGGGGGGATGGCTCTGGAGTCAATGCAGGGGAAGCGGGCCTCATCTCGAGTTGATTTGGGGTCCCCATGGAGCTCCTTCGCGATTGCTGGTGTGACCTCAGGGTCCCTCTCTACTTGTGACAGTGTTTTTGCGGGACTGTCTCGACATCCATCAAGCAAGTCGAGGCTCCTGACATGTTTCAGGGGGCTCACGGAATTGCTCTGCATGCAGTGCAGGGGAATCGGGCGCTCATCTCGCTTGGAGGGGGAAGTCTCATGGTTTTTCTCGAGTTGCGGCGGGGGACCTGGGGTACATTCTCGACTTACGGCGGGGATGGCCCTTCAACCCTCGTGTTGGTTCAACGAAGTCAGGACTCCTGTTCGAGTTACGAGGGACACCTCCAAAAAAATCAGGAGTCTCTCTCGAGGCTTGGCAGGGCAAAAGGAACGCTTCTCGAGGTGAGTCGGGAGACCCAGGGTCCCTTTCCAGTAGCCACAGGGATACTGGGATTCCTGTCAATGTTCAAGAGGAGTCAGGCTCCGTCAAATTTTGAATGAAGCAGTGAGCTCTGCGTGCACTCTCTCGAGGTGTCAGAGGCATGTGAGGCATTGTCGTCGAAAGGAGTCGGTCGGGGAATCCTAGGGCTTTCTCTAAGGGACTCCACAGGTGGTGCAGACATCCCTTCAGTCTTTGTGAGATGAAAGACTAGACTGTATTCAAGCCACTGCAAGGAAAAATCCGGCCTCCTTCGAGTCAGGGCTTCTCAGGTGTAGTATGCCCATTGAGGCAGCAATCTCAGGGTCCCTCCCTCATACCTATTGCTGAGAGAAGCCTCCTCTTGAGGGGCTTGTGGAAAGGTGGCCTACGTCTTGAGTCTAAGCCAGGGAATCAGCTTCTCATCTCGAGGCAATTTGGGGTACACGGAGCAGTCCTCGAGTTGCTACTGCTGAACTTGGTACTCCTCTAGACTTGGCCCGTTGTTCTCGGGGAACCTCTGGAGTTGCCTAAAGGGAGTCAAGCCTCAGGTCGTGTTTGATGGGGAACGGGGGATGGCTCGTGGAGTCAATGCAGGGGAAGCGGGCCTCATCTCGTCGAGTTGATTTGGGGCCCATGGAGCTCCTTCGCGATGCTGGTGTGACCATCAGGTCCCTCTCTACTTGTGACAGTGTTTTTTGCGGACTGTCTCGACATCCATCAAGCAAGTCGAGGCTCCTGACATGTTTCAGGGGGCTCACGGAATTGCTCTGCATGCAGTGCAGGGGAATCGGCCTCATCTCGCTTGGAGGGGAAGTCTAATGTTTTTCGTTTTTTTCTCGAGTTGCGGCGGGGACCTGGGGTACATTCTCGACTTACGGCGGGGATGGCCCTTCAACCCTCGTGTTGGTTCAACGAGAGTCAGGACTCCTGTCGAGTTACGAGGGACACTCAGGAGTCTCTTCGAGGCTTGGCAGGGCAAAAGGGGACGCTTCTCGAGGTGAGTCGGGAGACCCAGGGTCCCTTTCCAGTAGCCACAGGGATACTGGGATTCCTGTCAATGTTCAAGAGGAGTCAGGCTCCGTCAAATTTTTAAGCAGTGAGCTCTGCGTGCCTCTCGAGGTGTCAGAGGCATGTGAGGCATTCCGTCGAAAGGAGTCGGGGACCTAGGGCTTTCTCTAGGGACTCCACAGGTGGTGCAGACATCCCTTCACTTGTGGAGATGAAAGACTAGACTGTATTCAAGCCACTGCAAGGAAAGCCCGGCCTCCTTTCGAGTCAGGGCTTCTCGTGTATATGCCCATTGAGGCAGCAATCTCAGGGTCCCTCCCTTCATACCTATTGCTGAGAGAAGCCTCTCCTCTTGAGGGGCTTGTGGAAAGGTGGCCTACGTCTTGAGTCTAAGCCAGGGAATCAGCTCTCATCTCGAGGCAATTTGGGGTACACGGAGCAGTGCCTCGAGTTGCTCTGCGTGTGAACTTGGTACTCCTCTAGACTTGGCCCGTTGTTCTCCGGGAACCTCTGGAGTTGCCTAAAGGGAGTCAAGCCTCAGGTCGTGTTTGATGGGGAACTGGGGGATGGCTCTGGAGTCAATGCAGGGGAAGCGGGCCTCATCTCGAGTTGATTTGGGGCCCATGGAGCTCCTTCGCGATGCTGGTGTGACCTCAGGGTCCCTCTCTACTTGTGACAGTGTTTTTGCGGACTGTCTCGACATCCATCAAGCAAGTCGAGGCTACTGACATGTTTCAGGGGGCTCACGGAATTGCTCTGCATGCAGTGCAGGGGAATCGGGCCTCATCTCGCTCGCTTGGAGGGGGAAGTCTCTTCATTACGTTTTTTCTCGAGTTGAGGCGGGGACCTGGGGTACATTCTCGACTTACGCGGGGATGGCCCTTTCTAAAACCTCGTGTTTAGTTCAACGAAGTCAGGAATCCTGTCGAGTTACGAGGGACACCTCAGGAGTCTCTTCGAGGCTTGGCAGGGCAAAAGGAACGCTTCTCGAGGGTGAAGTCGGGAGACCCAGGGTCCCTTTCCAGTAGCCACATGGATACTGGTATTCCTGTCAATGTTCAAGAGGGAGTCAGGCTCCGTCAAATTTTGAAGCAGTGAGCTCTGCGTGCCTCTCGGGGTGTCAGAGGCGCATGTGAGGCATTCCGGCGAAAGGCAGTCGGGGACCTAGGGCTTTCTCTAGGGACTCCACAGGTGGTGCAGACATACCCTTCAGCTTGTGAGATGAAAGACTAGACTGTATTCAAGCCACTGCAAGGGAAAGCCAGGCCTACCTTTCGAGTCAGGGCTTTCTCGGTGTATATGCCCATTTGAGGCAAGCAATCTCAGGGTCCCTCCCTCATAACCTATTGCTGAGAGAAGCCTCCTCTTGAGGGGCGTGTGGAAAAGGTGGCCTACGTCTTGAGTCTAAGCCAGGGATTCAGCTCTCATCCTCGAGGCAATTTGGGGTTACACGGAGCAGTCCTCGAGTTGCTCTGCTGAACTTGGTACTGCCTCTAGACTTGGCCCGTTGTTCTCGGTGGAACCTCTGGAGTTACCTAAAGGGAGTCAAGGTCCTCAGGTCGTGTTGATGGGAACGGGGGATGGCTCTGGAGTCAATGCAGGGGAAAGCGGGCCTATCATCTCGAGTTGATTTGGGGGCCCAGGGAGCTCCTTCGCGATGCTGGTGTGACCTCATGGTCCCTCTTTACTTGTGACAGTGTTTTTGCGGACTGTCCTCACACCCTATCAAGCAAGTCGAGGCTCCTGACAATGTTACAGGGGTCTCACTGGAATGGCTCTGCATGCAGTGTCAGGGGTAATCTGGCCTCATCTCGATTGGAGGGGGAAGTTCCTCATGTTTTTTCCCTCGATTTTGCGGCGGGGACCTGGGGGGGGTACAATCTCGACTTCGAGTAGCGTTGGCGGGGTAAGTGATCCCTTCAAACCCTCGTAGATGTTCCAACGAAGTCAGGACTCCAGTCCGAGTTACAAGGCGAACAACCTCAGGAGTCTTCTTCGAAGGCTTTGGCAGGGCACGAAGGAACGCTTCTCGCGGTAGTCGGGGAGACCCAGGGTCCCCGTTTCCAGTAGCCCACAAGGGAGACTGCGAATTTCCTGTCAATGTTCAATAGTAGTCAGGCTCCGTCAAATTTTGAAGCAGTGGAAGCTCTGCGTGGCCTCTCGAGGTTGTCAGAGGCATGTGAAGGCATTCCGTCGAAAAGTAGTCGTGTACCTAGGGCCTTCTCATAGGGACTCCACAGGAGGTGACAACGGACATCCCTTTCAGCATGTGAGATTAAAGATTATACCTGTATTCAAGCCAACTGCAAGGTAAGCCGGCCTCCTATTCTGAGTCAAGGGCTTCTCGGTGCTATAATTGCCCTATTGAGGCAAGCCAATCTCAAGGGTCCCTCCCTCCATTACCTATTTGCTGAGAGACAAGCCTCCTCTTGAGGGGCTTGTGGAACGTTGCCTACGTCTATGAGTCTAAGCCAAGGGAGTCCATCACTCATCTCGAGGCTAACTTTTTGGGTACACACGTAGCAGTCCTCGAGGTTTGCTTCTGCTGAACTTTGGTACCCCACTAGACCTTGGCCGTTGTTCTCGGAGACCTCATGGAGGTTTGCCTAAAGGGGAGTCCAAAGTGCCTACCAGGAGTCGTGTTTGATGGTGAACGGGGGATGGATCTGGAGTCAATGCAGGGGAAGCGGGGGGCCTCATCTCCCGAGTTGATTTGGGATGACCCAAGAGAGCTCTCCTATCAGCAGACTGCAAGGTGATGACCTCAGGGTCACCTCTCCTTACTTGTGACATTGAATTTTGCGCGTACTATCTCGACCATGCCATCAATAGCAAGTCGAGAGCTCCTTACATGTTTCAGGAGGGCTCACTGGAAGATTGCTCAATGCATAATCAGGTGCACAAGGGAAACAGTAGCTGTACGCACTCATCCATCGCTTAGAGAAGGGGGGGAAGTCTCTATAGTTTTTTTCTCAGAGTTGCGGCGGAGGAACAACCTGGGTGTAACATTCCTACTAGAACTTAACATGACGCGTGGGGGGTAGGAAAGGCAGGGCGGAGGGGTGAATAGAGCCCATAATACCAAAACCCTCGAGTGTTAGGGTTCAAAAGCAGAAGTCCAGGAACTCCTGTTAGCGTAGTTCTAAGCGAAAGGGGACACGTCAAGGAGATCATCATTCGAGGCTTGCGCAGGGCAAAAGGACCGCTTCTCGAGGTGAGTCGGGAGAACCCCAGGGTCCCTTTCCTCCAGCTAGCCACAGGGATACTACTGGGATTCACTGTCAAATGCTTCTAAAGAGGATTCAGTGCTTCCGTCAAATTTTGAAGGCAGGTTGAGCACCTGCGTGCCCTCTCGAGGTGGTCAGAGGCATGTGTAGGCAATCCGTCGAAAGGAATTCGTGTTGGCCCCTAAGGGCTTTATCCTCTAGGTACTCCACAGGTGGTGCAGACATCGCCTATCAGACTGTGAGATGAATGACAAGACTGTAATCAGAAGCGCCACGGCAATGAAAAGACCAGCCACAACTTTCGAGTGCAGGCGCTTCTCGGTGTATACAGCCCACTATGGAGGCAGCAAATACTCAGGGAATCCCTTAACCCTCATACCTAATAGCTGAAGAAAGAAGCCTACCTCTCTGAGGGACGGTATGTGGTAAAGGTGGCCTACGTCCTGAGACTCTACCAGGGAGTTCAGCTCCATCATCCTCGAGGTACAAATTGGGGTATACAAACGAGCAGCCTACGAGTCTGCTCATGCTGAACTATGGTACTACAACCTTATAGACTCTGGGCCCGTTGTACTCCGGGAACCTCTGGAGTTGCGCCTAAAGGGAGTCAAGCCTCAGGTCGTGGTTTTGATGGGAACGGGGGGATGGCTCTGGGAGTTCAATGCAGGGAAGCGCCTCTCATTCTCGAGTTGATTTGTGGGCCCATGGAGTCCTTCGCGTATCTGCTGGGTAGACCACAGTGTCCCTCTACTACTTCGTGACAGTAGTATTTCTTGCGGACTGTCTCGGACAAAACCCATCAGCAAGTCGAGCTTCACCACTGAACGATGAATTTCAGGGGGCTCACACCGGGAATTGCTCTGCATGCAGTGCAGGGGAATCGGGCCTCATCTCGCTTGGAGGGGGAAGTCTCATGGTTTTTCTCGAGTTGCGGCGGGGACCTGGGGTACATTCTCGACTTACGGCGGGGATGGCCCTTCAACCCTCGTGTTTGTTCAACGAAGTCAGGACTCCTGTCGAGTTACGAGGGACACCTCAGGAGTCTCTTCGAGGCTTGGCAGGGCAAAAGGGAACGCTTCTCGAGGTGAGTCGGGAGACCCAGGGTCCCTTTCCAGTAGCCACAGGGATACTGGGATTCCTGTCAATGTTCAAGAGGAGTCAGGCTCCGTCAAATTTTGAAGCAGTGAGCTCTGCGTGCCTCTCGAGGTGTCAGAGGCATGTGAGGCATTCCGTCGAAAGGAGTCGGGGACCTAGGGCTTTCTCTAGGGACTCCACAGGTGGTGCAGACATCCCTTCAGCTTGTGAGATGAAAGACTAGACTGTATTCAAGCCACTGCAAGGAAAGCCGGCCTCCTTTCAGAGTCTCAAGAGGGCTTCTCGGTGTAATATGCCCATTGAGGCAGCAATCCTCAGGGTCCCTAATCCCAACATACCTATTGCATGCGTATAGAAGCCTCCTCTTTAGGGCTTGGTGAAAGGTGGCCTACTACGTCTTCAGTTAGTTCAAGTAGCCAGGGAAATCAGCTCTCATCATCGAGACGCAATTTGGAGGTAAAACGGATCGCAGTCCTCGAGTTTGCTTCTGCTGAACTTGGTACTACCTCTAGACTTGGCCCGTTATTCACGAGGGGAACCCTCTAGTGAAATTTGCCTAAACTGGAGTTCAAGCCTCAGGCTCGTGTTTGAGATGGGGAACTAGGGGGTATGCGGCATCTGGAAGTCAAAGCAAGGTTAAGCGGCCTGTCATCACGAGTTGATTTGGGGCCCATAGGAGCTCCATCGACTGAAGTCTGCGGTGTGACCCTACATGGGTCCTTCTGCCTACTTGTGCGACCAGTTGATGTTTTGCGCGACTGTCACGACAACTCCCATCAAGCAAAGTCGATGGCTCCTGACATGTTTTCAGGGGCCTCACGAAATGGCTCAGCTGCAAGCCAGTGCAGGGGAATCGGGGCCTCGGTCAATTCCTCGCTATGGCGGTGAGAATCTCTCATTGTTTCATCTCCCGAGGTTGCCGGCCGCAGGACCTGCGTGGGAATCCATTCTACGAACTTAACAGGCGAGGGGATGGCCCCTTCTCCAAAAAAACCCATCGTGTTGGTTCATCGAATTACAAGGTAGGTCCTAGTCGAGATTACGAAGAGACACCTTCAGGATTCCTCTCTCGAGGCTCTAGCGGCAGGCGCACAAAAAGGAAACTGACTTTTCTTCGAGAGATGAGATTCGGGATATCCCAGGGTACCCCGTTCCAGATAGTACACTACACAGGGGATACTGTTATTTCCTTGTCAAAGCTTCAAGAAATGTAGACAGCGCGCTGCCGTCCCAATTCTTATCTAAGCAGTGAAGCCTCTTCTGCGAGTCCGTCCCCAGGTAGGTCAGAAGGCGATGTGAAGTGTACAATCCGATCGACAAAAAGGAAGTCGGGACACTAAGGGAACTTTTCTCTCAGGGACTCTCTACAGTATGAATAGCAATACATTCCTTCAGCTTGTAGAGTAGTGGACACAGACAAGATCCTGTAATACAAAAAGGCCACGAGCACAGGAAAACCCGGCCTCCTTTCGAAGTCAGGGCTTCTCGTGGTATAAAAACAAAAAAATTCGCCCATTGAGGCAAGCAAATCTCATGGTCCCTCTCCCCCTCATACCTATTGCTGAGAGAAGCCTCCTCTTTTTTAGGGCTTGTGGAAAGGTGGCCTACGTACTTACGAAGTTCTACAAGCACAGGGAATCAGCTCTCATCTCGAGCAATTTGGGGTACACGGAGAGCAGTCCCCCCTCGAGGTGCTTTCTGCTGAACTTGGTACACATCCTCTAGACTTGGCCCGTTGTTCTCGGGACAACCTACTGTGAGTTGCCTAAAGGGGAGTCATAAAAAAAAGCCTCAGGTCGTGTTTGAAGGGGAACGGGGGATGGCTCTGGAGTCAATACATGGGAAGCGGAGCCTCATCTCGCGAGTTGATTTGGGGGCCCATGGAGCTCCTTCGCGAATGCTGGTGTGACCTCAGGTCCCTCTCAATACTTGTGACAGTGTTTTTTGCGGACTGTCTCGACAATCCATCAAGCAAGTCGAGGCTCCTGACAAAGTTTCAGTGGGGGCTCAGCGGAATTGCTCTGCCATGCAGTGCTAACAGGGAATCGGTCCTCAATCTCGCTTGGAGGGGGAATTCTCATGGTTTTTATCTCGAGCGTTGCGGCGGCAGGACCTCGGAGGTACATTCTCGACTTACGGCGGGGATAGTTGCCCTTCAACCCTCGTGTTTGTTCAACTAAGTCAGGAACTCCGTGCTGAGTTACGAGGGACACCTCAGAGAGTCATCTTCGTGGCTTGGCAGGGCAAAAGGACGCGTTCTCGAGGTGAGTCGGAGACCCCATGGTCCCTTTCCATTAGCCACAATGGATACTGAGGATTCCTGACAAGTGTTCAAGAGGAGTCCAGCTCCGCCAAGATTTTAGAAAGCAAGTGAGCTTTCTGCGTGCCTCTCGATGTGTCAGGAGGACATTTTGTAGAAACATTCCGTCGAAAGGAGTCGGGTACCTAGGGACTTTTCAATCTAGGGACTCCACAGGTGGTGCAGGACATCCCTTCACCTTGTGAAGATTGAAAGACTAGACTGTTATTCAAGCCACTGCAAGGAAAAGCCGGACTTCCTTTCGAGTCAAGGCTACTCCGTGTATATTGCCCATTAGAGGCAAATGCAATCCTTCAGGGTCCCTTCCCACAAGACTCTATTGCTTGAGTATAAGAATGTCCTTCCTCTTGAAGGAGAGCATTTGTAGAAAGGTGGCCTACCGCTTACTTGAAGTCTAAGCCAGGTAGGAATCAGCTCATCATCTCGAGAAAATTTCTCGGTGGGTACACGGAGCAAGAATCCTCGAAGATTTGCTTCATGCTGTGAAAACCATGGTATTACTACCTCTAGACTTTGGCCCGGTTTGTTCTCGACAGGAACCTCTGGAGTTGCACTAAAGGGAGTTCCAAGCCATCAGTTCGTCTTTGATGCGGGGAAAGGAGGGGATGGCTTCTGTGAGTCCAATTGCAGGGGAAGCGGGCCTCATCTCGAGTTGACTTTGGGGCCCATGGAGTCTCCTATCGCAGATTGCTGTTCGTGACCTCAGGGACTCCCACACTTCTCTGTAACTTGTGATCAGTGTTCTTTTGCGGCGACAGTCTCGACAACCCATCAAGCAAGCAGGTCGAGGCTGCCATGGACATGTTTCATGGGCTCACCGAATTGCTCTGCATGCAGTTGCAGGGGAAATCGGGCTTCATCTCTGCTTGGAAGATTGGAAGTCTCATGGTTTTTCCGCTCCGAGTTGCGGCGGTGACCTGGTGATACATTTCACGACTTAACGGCCTGGGATGACCCTTACAAACCCTCGTGTTGGCGTTCATCAAAACGACATTCAAGGATCTAGCCCTGTCAGTGTTACGAATGGGACGATTTACCTCAGAGTAGATTCACTTCGACAGGCTTGGCAGGGCAAAAAAAGGCACGCTATCTTTCTATTCATACAGAAGGTCGAGTGTCTTCGGAGACTCCACAGTGGTACCGCTTTTCCCAGTATGCCACAGGGATATCTGGGATTCCATGTGCATGTTCAAGAGTTGAGTCAGGCCCTCACGATCAAAATTTTGAAGGCAGATGAGAACTCTGCGTGCCCAGCCTCGACACACTGTCATAGGCATGGTGAGGCCAATCCTTCGAAAAGGAAGTCGGGGACCTAGGGCCTTCTCTAATGGACGCCACAGGTCTGGTGCATGCCACATACTACTCAGCCTTGCGTGAGATGAAAATGACTATAGACCCGTAATTTCAAAGCCAACTGCAAGAAAACCCGGCCCTCACTTTCTAGACAAGGGCTTCCTCGGTGTATATGCCGCATGTGAGGGCAGCAATCTCATGGACCCTCCTCATGGAAAAAAATAAAGTACCTATTGCTGATGAGAAACCCTCCTGCCTTGTTGAGAGGGCTTTGTGGAAAAGGACGCCCTGAGCGTCTAGATTCTAAGCCAGGGAGTCAGCTCTCATCTTCTCGGCAATTTGACGGGTACAACGTGAGCATGTACCATCGAGATTCTCTGATACAGAACTCTGCGTAACATCTTCAAAGAACTTCTGAAGCAACCCTGATTTAGCGATCTCCAGTGTAACCATATCCGGAGTTGCCTAAAAGGGACAGACAAGCCTCAAGTCGTGTAAGAATGAGGAAGCGGGATGACTAGGCTCTGTTAGCTCAATGCAGTGGAATGCGGGCCGTCATCTCTGAGAGTTTAATTTGGGGCGCCATGTAGCTCCTTCGCTATGTCTGTTGTTAGACCTCTAATGGTCCCTCCACTTCTTCGCTGAACAGTGTTATTAAAGCGCGAGACTGTACTACCGACACCCAATCACAGCAAGTCTGAGGCTCCTGATCATTTTTCCAGGGGGCTCACGCAAATGAGCATCTGCATAGCAGTCTGATCCGGGTGAGAAATACGGAAGCCCAACTCATTCCTCGCTTGCGGAAGGCTGAGGAAAGTTCCTCATGTTGATTTTCTCTCGAGTTGCTGGCTGAGGACCTGGAGGTACATTCTCGACTTTACAGTCCGGGATTGGCCCCTTCAAACCCGGACGTGGTTGTATCCAACGAAGTTCATGAGTCCTGTCGGAGTTACTAGGGACACCTCAGGGAGTCTCATACGAGGTGCTTCTGGCAGGGCAAAATGGAACGCGTTCTGCGAGGTGAATTCTCGGAGAACCAAAGAGGTCCATATCATAATCTCAGTAAGCCACACAAGGCAGATTCAGGATATTCCTAGGATACAAATGTTCAAGAAGAATTCTCAGGCTCCGTCCAAATTAGGACAACCAGTGAGACTCTGCTGTGCCTCCCGAGTGTGTATTTTCCCACAGATGCATGAGTTAGGCTATCCCGACGAAAGAGAATCCCAGGACCTAGCGGGCTTTCTCTTAAGGACTCACCTCAGGTGGTAGCCAAGAGCATCACCCTTCAAAATCTTGTGAGCTGAAAGACTACGACTGTATAGATCAAAGCCACTGCCACAAAGGAAACCCGGCCTACCTTCACAAGTCGACGTGCTTATCGGTGTATAAGATGAGCCCATATTGAGTCATAGCATATCTCAGGGTCCTCACCCTACCATACCACAATTTGCTGAGAGAAGCCTTCCATCTTGGAGAGGGCTTTGTAGGGAAAGTGAGGCCCTAAGCGTCTTGAATCTAAGCTACAGGGAGTCAGCATCTTCATCTCGAGGCAATTGCGAGTGTACAACGGAGTAAGTCCTCATTATTTTGCCCTCTGCGCGAACTATGGAGCGTACAACCTCTAGACTAGGACCCGTTGCGTTCCATCAAAGGGAAAATAAAAACATCCTGGATGTTGCCCTACAGGTGAGTTCAAGCCTACATGTCGTGTGTTGAATGGGGTAAACGGAGTGGACATGGCCTCTGGAGTCCCTATGCAGTGGAAGCGGCGCAATCATCTCGGGTTGATTTTGGGGCCCATGGAGCACCTTCCAATGCTGTGTGTGACCTCTAGGGTCCCTCTCATACTTGTTGACATGTGTTTTTTTGAGCCGGACTGCTCTCCACAGTGACAAACCCAGCAATCAAGTCGAGGCCTCCTGCCATTGTTTCAGGGGGCTCACACGGAATTGCTCTGCATGTCAAGTGTCAGGGGAATCAGGCCTCATCTCGCATGTGAGGGGGAAAGTCTGCATTGTTTTTCTTTCACGAGTATGCGCGACGGCGGGGACCTTGGATACATTCTCGACTTACGGGCCGGGGATGGACCTTCAACCCTACGTGTATGTTCAATCGAAGTCAGGAGTTCACATTTCGAGTTTACTGAGGGACACCTCAGGAGTCTCTTCGCAGGCTTGGCAGTAGGCAAAAGGAACTGCTCCTCGAGGTGAGTCTGGGAGACCTCAGGTTCCCCTTTCCAGGTAGCCTCAGCGGTTATGATCCTGGGACAACATCTCCTTGTCCCATGATCAAGAGGAAGTCAGGCCTCCAGTCCAATAATTGAAGCAGGTGATCACTGCGTGCCTACTCTAGGTGTCCAGCGTACCTTGTAGAGGGCTTTTCCGTCGAAATCGAGTCTGGGGACCTAGGGCATTTTCTCTAGAAGACTCCACATGTGGTGCAGACATCACCTTCAGCTTGTGAGATGAGAGACTAGACTGTATTCAAGCCACTTCAAAGGGAAAGGCTCGGCCGTCCTTTCCGAGTCATGGCTTATCGGTGGTATATGCCCATTTAAGCAATCAATGCTCAGGGTCCCACCCCTCATTCCTATTGCGGAGAGAACGCATCCCCTTGAGGGTGCTAGAGTGGGAAATGTGGACCTATTTCCTTGAATCTAAGCCAAGGGAACAGCTTACTCATCCCGAGGACAATTATCTGGGTACCACGGAAGGCAGTCCCGCGAGTTGCTCTGCTGAACTATGAGGTACTCCTCTAGACTTGGCCCGTTGTTCTCTGGGAACCTCTGGGAGTTTGCCTAAAGGGGAGTCCAAGCCTCAGGGTTTTCGTGTTTGATGGGTAACGGGGGATGGCTTCATGGAGTCAATGCAGGGGAAGCGTTCCTCATCTCGAGTTGATTGGGGCCCATGAGTCTCCTCTTCGCGATGCTGTGGTTGTGACCTCAGGGGTCCCCTCCTCTACTGTGACGATGTTTTTTGCGGACTGTCTCGACACCCATCAAGCAAGTCGAGGGGTCCTGACATGTTCAGGGGTCTCACGGAATTGCTCTGCATGCAGTGCAGGGTAATCAAGGGGCCTCATCTCGCTTGGAGGTTAAGTGCCTCATGGTCTTTTTTTTTTCTCGAGTTGCGGTCGGGGACCTGGGGTACATTCTCGACTTACGGCGGGGATGGCCCTTCAACCCTCGTGTTGTTCAACGAAGTCAGGACTCCTGTCGAGTTACGAGGGACACCTCAGGAGTCTCTTCGAGGCTTGGCAGGGCAAAAGGAACGCTTCTCGAGGTGAGTCGGGAGACCCAGGGTCCCTTTCAGTAGCCACAGGGATACTGGGATTCCTGTCAATGTTCAAGAGGAGTCAGGCTCCGTCAAATTTTGAAGCAGTGAGCTCTGCGTGCCTCTCGAGGTGTCAGAGGCATGTGAGGCATTCCGTCGAAAGGAGTCGGGGACCTAGGGCTTTCTCTAGGGACTCCACGGGTGGTGCAGACATCCCTTCAGCTTGTGAGATGAAAGACTAGACTGTATTCAAGCCACTGCAAGGAAAGCCGGCCTCCTTTCGAGTCAGGGCTTCTCGGTGTATATGCCCATTGAGGCAGCAATCTCAGGGTCCCTCCCTCATACCTATTGCTGAGAGAAGCCTCCTCTTGAGGGGCTTGTGGAAAGGTGGCCTACGTCTTGAGTCTAAGCCAGGGAATCAGCTCTCATCTCGAGGCAATTTGGGGTACACGGAGCAGTCCTCGAGTTGCTCTGCTGAACTTGGTACTCCTCTAGACTTGGCCCGTTGTTCTCGGGGAACCTCTGGAGTTGCCTAAAGGGAGTCAAGCCTCAGGTCGTGTTTGATGGGGAACGGGGGATGGCTCTGGAGTCAATGCAGGGGAAGCGGGCCTCATCTCGAGTTGATTTGGGGCCCATGGAGCTCCTTCGCGATGCTGGTGTGACCTCAGGGTCCCTCTCTACTTGTGACAGTGTTTTTGCGGACTGTCTCGACATCCATCAAGCAAGTCGAGGCTCCTGACATGTTTCAGGGGGCTCACGGAATTGCTCTGCATGCAGTGCAGGGGAATCGGGCCTCATCTCGCTTGGAGGGGGAAGTCTCATGGTTTTTTCTCGAGTTGCAGGCGGGGACCTGGGGTACATTCTCGACTTACGGCGGGGATGGCCCTTCAACCCTCGTGTTTGTTCAACGAAGTCAGGACTCCTGTCGAGTTACGAGGGACACCTCAGGAGTCTCTTCGAGGCTTGGCAGGGCAAAAGGGAACGCTTCTCGAGGTGAGTCGGGAGACCCAGGGTCCCTTTCCAGTAGCCACAGGGATACTGGGATTCCTGTCAATGTTCAAGAGGAGTCAGGCTCCGTCAAATTTTGAAGCAGTGAGCTCTGCGTGCCTCTCGAGGTGTCAGAGGCATGTGAGGCATTCCGTCGAAAGGAGTCGGGGACCTAGGGCTTTCTCTAGGGACTCCACAGGTGGTGCAGACATCCCTTCAGCTTGTGAGATGAAAGACTAGACTGTATTCAAGCCACTGCAAGGAAAGCCGGCCTCCTTTCGAGTCAGGGCTTCTCGGTGTATATGCCCATTGAGGCAGCAATCTCAGGGTCCCTCCCTCATACCTATTGCTGAGAGAAGCCTCCTCTTGAGGGGCTTGTGGAAAGGTGGCCTACGTCTTGAGTCTAAGCCAGGGAATCAGCTCTCATCTCGAGGCAATTTGGGGTACACGGAGCAGTCCTCGAGTTGCTCTGCTGAACTTGGTACTCCTCTAGACTTGGCCCGTTGTTCTCGGGGAACCTCTGGAGTTGCCTAAAGGGAGTCAAGCCTCAGGTCGTGTTTGATGGGGAACGGGGGATGGCTCTGGAGTCAATGCAGGGGAAGCGGGCCTCATCTCGAGTTGATTTGGGGCCCATGGAGCTCCTTCGCGATGCTGGTGTGACCTCAGGGTCCCTCTCTACTTGTGACAGTGTTTTTGCGGACTGTCTCGACATCCATCAAGCAAGTCGAGGCTCCTGACATGTTTCAGGGGGCTCACGGAATTGCTCTGCATGCAGTGCAGGGGAATCGGGCCTCATCTCGCTTGGAGGGGGAAGTCTCATGGTTTTTCTCGAGTTGCGGCGGGGACCTGGGGTACATTCTCGACTTACGGCGGGGATGGCCCTTCAACCCTCGTGTTTGGTTCAACGAAGTCAGGACTCCTGTCGAGTTACGAGGGACACCTCAGGAGTCTCTTCGAGGCTTGGCAGGGCAAAAGGGACGCTTCTCGAGGTGAGTCGGGAGACCCAGGGTCCCTTTCCAGTAGCCACAGGGATACTGGGATTCCTGTCAATGTTCAAGAGGAGTCAGGCTCCGTCAAATTTTGAAGCAGTGAGCTCTGCGTGCCTCTCGAGGTGTCAGAGGCATGTGAGGCATTCCGTCGAAAGGAGTCGGGGACCTAGGGCTTTCTCTAGGGACTCCACAGGTGGTGCAGACATCCCTTCAGCTTGTGAGATGAAAGACTAGACTGTATTCAAGCCACTGCAAGGAAAGCCGGCCTCCTTTCGAGTCAGGGCTTCTCGGTGTATATGCCCATTGAGGCAGCAATCTCAGGGTCCCTCCCTCATACCTATTGCTGAGAGAAGCCTCCTCTTGAGGGGCTTGTGGGAAAGGTGGCCTACGTCTTGAGTCTAAGCCAGGGAATCAGCTCTCATCTCGAGGCAATTTGGGGTACACGGAGCAGTCCTCGAGTTGCTCTGCTGAACTTGGTACTCCTCTAGACTTGGCCCGTTGTTCTCGGGGAACCTCTGGAGTTGCCTAAAGGGAGTCAAGCCTCAGGTCGTGTTTGATGGGGAACGGGGGATGGCTCTGGAGTCAATGCAGGGGAAGCGGGCCTCATCTCGAGTTGATTTGGGGCCCATGGAGCTCCTTCGCGATGCTGGTGTGACCTCAGGGTCCCTCTCTACTTGTGACAGTGTTTTTGCGGACTGTCTCGACATCCATCAAGCAAGTCGAGGCTCCTGACATGTTTCAGGGGGCTCACGGAATTGCTCTGCATGCAGTGCAGGGGAATCGGGCCTCATCTCGCTTGGAGGGGGAAGTCTCATGGTTTTTCTCGAGTTGCGGCGGGGACCTGGGGTACATTCTCGACTTACGGCGGGGATGGCCCTTCAACCCTCGTGTTTGTTCAACGAAGTCAGGACTCCTGTCGAGTTACGAGGGACACCTCAGGAGTCTCTTCGAGGCTTGGCAGGGCAAAAGGAACGCTTCTCGAGGTGAGTCGGGAGACCCAGGGTCCCTTTCCAGTAGCCACAGGGATACTGGGATTCCTGTCAATGTTCAAGAGGAGTCAGGCTCCGTCAAATTTTGAAGCAGTGAGCTCTGCGTGCCTCTCGAGGTGTCAGAGGCATGTGAGGCATTCCGTCGAAAGGAGTCGGGGACCTAGGGCTTTCTCTAGGGACTCCACAGGTGGTGCAGACATCCCTTCACCTTGTGAGATGAAAGACTAGACTGTATTCAAGCCACTGCAAGGAAAGCCGGCCTCCTTTCGAGTCAGGGCTTCTCGGTGTATATGCCCATTGAGGCAGCAATCTCAGGGTCCCTCCCTCATACCTATTGCTGAGAGAAGCCTCCTCTTGAGGGGCTTGTGGAAAGGTGGCCTACGTCTTGAGTCTAAGCCAGGGAATCAGCTCTCATCTCGAGGCAATTTGGGGTACACGGAGCAGTCCTCGAGTTGCTCTGCTGAACTTGGTACTCCTCTAGACTTGGCCCGTTGTTCTCGGGGAACCTCTGGAGTTGCCTAAAGGGAGTCAAGCCTCAGGTCGTGTTTGATGGGGAACGGGGGATGGCTCTGGAGTCAATGCAGGGGAAGCGGGCCTCATCTCGAGTTGATTTGGGGCCCATGGAGCTCCTTCGCGATGCTGGTGTGACCTCAGGGTCCCTCTCTACTTGTGACAGTGTTTTTGCGGACTGTCTCGACATCCATCAAGCAAGTCGAGGCTCCTGACATGTTTCAGGGGGCTCACGGAATTGCTCTGCATGCAGTGCAGGGGAATCGGGCCTCATCTCGCTTGGAGGGGGAAGTCTCATGGTTTTTCTCGAGTTGCGGCGGGGACCTGGGGTACATTCTCGACTTACGGCGGGGATGGCCCTTCAACCCTCGTGTTTTGTTCAACGAAGTCAGGACTCCTGTCGAGTTACGAGGGACACCTCAGGAGTCTCTTCGAGGCTTGGCAGGGCAAAAGGAACGCTTCTCGAGGTGAGTCGGGAGACCCAGGGTCCCTTTCCAGTAGCCACAGGGATACTGGGATTCCTGTCAATGTTCAAGAGGAGTCAGGCTCCGTCAAATTTTGAAGCAGTGAGCTCTGCGTGCCTCTCGAGGTGTCAGAGGCATGTGAGGCATTCCGTCGAAAGGAGTCGGGGGACCTAGGGCTTTCTCTAGGGACTCCACAGGTGGTGCAGACATCCCTTCACCTTGTGAGATGAAAGACTAGACTGTATTCAAGCCACTGCAAGGAAACCCGGCCTCCTTTCGAGTCAGGGCTTCTCGGTGTATATGCCCATTGAGGCAGCAATCTCAGGGTCCCTCCCTCATACCTATTGCTGAGAGAAGCCTCCTCTTGAGGGGCTTGTGGAAAGGTGGCCTACGTCTTGAGTCTAAGCCAGGGAATCAGCTCTCATCTCGAGGCAATTTGGGGTACACGGAGCAGTCCTCGAGTTGCTCTGCTGAACTTGGTACTCCTCTAGACTTGGCCCGTTGTTCTCGGGGAACCTCTGGAGTTGCCTAAAGGGAGTCAAGCCTCAGGTCGTGTTTGATGGGGAACGGGGGATGGCTCTGGAGTCAATGCAGGGGAAGCGGGCCTCATCTCGAGTTGATTTGGGGCCCATGGAGCTCCTTCGCGATGCTGGTGTGACCTCAGGGTCCCTCTCTACTTGTGACAGTGTTTTTTTGCGGACTGTCTCGACATCCATCAAGCAAGTCGAGGCTCCTGACATGTTTCAGGGGGCTCACGGAATTGCTCTGCATGCAGTGCAGGGGAATCGGGCCTCATCTCGCTTGGAGGGGGAAGTCTCATGGTTTTTCTCGAGTTGCGGCGGGGACCTGGGGTACATTCTCGACTTACGGCGGGGATGGCCCTTCAACCCTCGTGTTTGTTCAACGAAGTCAGGACTCCTGTCGAGTTACGAGGGACACCTCAGGAGTCTCTTCGAGGCAAGGCATGGCAAAAGGAACTCTTCTTTTCTCGAGGTTAGTCTGGAAGAAACCCAGGGTTCCTTTCCAGTAGCCACATGTGATACTGTGGATACCTGTCTATGGTTCAGAGGAGTCAGGCTCCGTCAATTTTGAAGCAGTGAAATCTCTGCGTGCCTCTCGAGTTGTCAGAGGCATGTGAGGCATTCCGTCGAAAGGAGTCGGGGGTGTCGGGGGCCTATGGCTTTCTCTATGGAACTCCACAAGGTGGTGAAGGACATCCCTTCAGCTTGCGAATGAAAGACTAAGCCTGTAATTCAAGAAGCCACTGCAAGGAAAGCCGTCCTCCTTTTATTCGAGTCAGGCTTCTCCCCGGCCGTGTATATGCCCATTGAGGGCAGCAAATCTCAGGGCAGGGACCCCTCTTCTCATTGACCTATGCTGAGATAGCAGGCCACCTCTTGGAGGGGGGCTTGTGGAAAGGAGGCCTACGTCTTGAGTCTAAGAAGCCAGGGAGTTCAAGGCTCCTCTTCTCGAGGCAATTTGGGGTTACAAACGGGAGCAGGGTCCTCTGAGTTGCTCTCGCTGAACTTGGTTACTTCGTCTCTATAATCGTCTGGACCCCCGATTGTTTCTCGGAGGGATACCTCTGGAGTTTGCCTAAAGGGGAGTAAAAAGACGCAGGTCGTGGTATGATGGGGGAACTGGGAGCTGCCTCTTCTGGAGTCGAAGGCAGGGGAAGCGAGGCCTCATCTCGAGTTGATTTGGGCCCCAGGTGCTCCTTCGCGATGCTGATGTGACCTCAGGGTACCTCTCTACTGGTGAAGTGTTTTGCGGACTGTTCTCGACATCCATCAACAATTCGAGGCTCTGACTTGTTCAGGGGGCTCACGGAAAATTGCTCTGCATGCAGTGCAGGGGAATAGGCCTCATCTCGATTGGAGGGGGATATGAAGTCTCATTGTTTTTCTCGAGTTTGCGGCGGGGGACCTGGGTAATTCTCGACTTACGGCGGGGTTGGCCTTCAACCCGCGTGTGTTTGTTCAACGATAGTCAGGACTCCTGTCGAGTTACGTGGACACCATCAGGAGGTCTCTTCGGTGGCTTGGCAGGGCAAAAGGACGCTTCTCGAGGTGAGTCGGGAGACCCAGGGTCCCTTTCCAGTAGCCACAGGGATACTGGGATTCCTGTCAATGTTCAAGAGGAGTCAGGCTCCGTCAAATTTTGAAGCAGTGAGCTCTGCGTGCCTCTCGAGGTGTCAGAGGCATGTGAGGCATTCCGTCGAAAGGAGTCGGGGACCTAGGGCTTTCTCTAGGGACTCCACAGGTGGTGCAGACATCCCTTCAGCTTGTGAGATGAAAGACTAGACTGTATTCAAGCCACTGCAAGGAAACCCGGCCTCCTTTCGAGTCAGGGCTTCTCGGTGTATATGCCCATTGAGGCAGCAATCTCAGGGTCCCTCCCTCATACCTATTGCTGAGAGAAGCCTCCTCTTGAGGGGCTTGTGGAAAGGTGGCCTACGTCTTGAGTCTAAGCCAGGGAATCAGCTCTCATCTCGAGGCAATTTGGGGTACACGGAGCAGTCCTCGAGTTGCTCTGCTGAACTTGGTACTGCTCTAGACTTGGCCCGTTGTTTTCCAGGGAACTCTGGAGTTGCCTAAAGGAGTCAAGCCTCAGTCGTGTTTGATGGGGAACGGGGGATGGCTTGGAGTCAATGCAGGGGAATGAGGCCCCTAAGCTCGAGATGATTGGGGCCCATGTGAGCTCCTTCGCAATGCTGGTGTGACATCAGGGTCATACTCTACATGTGACCAGTGTGTTTTACGGTACTGTCTACGACATTCCTATCAAAGCATAGGTCGAGGCTCAAGACATATTCAGGGGGCTCACGGAATTGCTCTGCATGCGTGCAGGGGAATCGTGCCTAATCTAGCTTGGAGGGGATGTCTAATTGTTTTTCCTCGAGTTGCGGAGGGGACCTGTGGTAAATTCTCGACTTACTGCGGGGGTGGCCCGTCAACCCTAGTGTTTGGTTTAACGTCAGACGCAGGTGTACTGTCGAGTGACCAGGGACACATCAGGAGTCTCTTCGAGGCTTGGCAGGCCAATAGGAACGCTTCTCAGGTGAGTCGGGAAGTCCCAGGGTCCAATTCCAGTAGCCCCACAGGGTACTGGGATTGCCTCGTCATTGTTCAAGAGGATCAGGCCTTCCGTCAAATTTTGAGCAAGTGAAGCTCTGCGTGCTTCGTCGAGGTGTCAGAGGCATGAGAGGCCTTTCAGTCGAAAGGAGTCGGGGACATTGGGCTTTCCTCTAGGGACTCCACAGGTGGTGCAGACATCCCTTCACCTTGTGAGAGAAAGACTAGACTGTATTCAAGCCACTGCAAGGAAACCCGGCCTCCTTTTCGAGTCAGGGCTTCTCGGTGTATATGCCCATTGAGGCAGCAATCTCATGGGCTCCGCGTCCCTCATAAACCTATTGCTGAGAGAAGAACCTCCCTCTTGAGGGGCTTGTGGAAAGGTGCCTACGTTCTTGCAGTTGTTGCTAAGCCAGGATGAATCAGCTCCTCATCTCGAGGCAATTTGGGGTACACGGGCAGTCCTCGAGTTGCTCTGCTGAAGTCGTAGGTACTCGTCTAGACTTGGCCCGTTGTTCTCCGGGAACCGCTTGGAGTTGCCTAAAGGGAGTCGGCCTTTGAGGTCGGGTGCTATGGATGGGAAACGGGGGATAGGCTCTGGAGTCAAATGCTAGGGAAGCGGGCCTCATCTCTGTAGTTGATGAGCGTGTGGGGCCCTATGGTTGAGCTCCTAGTTGTGGCTATGCTGGCTGTGACCTCAGGGGTCCACTTGTGTACTTTGTGACGAGTAGTGCTTAGTGAGACTCTTTCTAGACAGTCCATCAGAGCGAGGTCGAGGGCTGGACTACAGTTGTCAGGGCTCACGGAATTGCTCTGCATGGCAGTGCAGGGGAATCGGTGATTTCATTTTCGCTTGAGAGGGGGAAGTCTCTCTGATGATGTGTTCCTCGAGTATGCGGCTCGGGGACCTCGGGAGTGTAGCAGCGTATGTTTCGACTTACGGAGGGGAGTAGGCCCTATCAACCCTCGTGTTTGTATTGTGTAACAAAAGTTCAGGACTTGTTCCGTTTGTCGAGTTACCAGGGACCCCGCAGAGGAGGTCCTCTACGCGGAGCTGCGGCAGGGCGTAAAATGGAACGCTTCTCGAGGTATCGGTACCCAGGGTCCCTTTCCAGTAGCCACAGGGATACTGGGATTCCTGTCAATGTTCAAGAGGAGTCAGGCTCCGTCAAATTTTGAAGCAGTGAGCTCTGCGTGCCTCTCGAGGTGTCAGAGGCATGTGAGGCATTCCGTCGAAAGGAGTCGGGGACCTAGGGCTTTCTCTAGGGACTCCACAGGTGGTGCAGACATCCCTTCACTTGTGAGATGAAAGACTAGACTGTATTCAAGCCACTGCAAGGAAACCCGGCCTCCTTTCGAGTCAGGGCTTCTCGGTGTATATGCCCATTGAGGCAGCAATCTCAGGGTCCCTCCCTCATACCTATTGCTGAGAGAAGCCTCCTCTTGAGGGGCTTGTGGAAAGGTGGCCTACGTCTTGAGTCTAAGCCAGGGAATCAGCTCTCATCTCGAGGCAATTTGGGGTACACGGAGCAGTCCTCGAGTTGCTCTGCTGAACTTGGTACTCCTCTAGACTTGGCCCGTTGTTCTCGGGGAACCTCTGGAGTTGCCTAAAGGGAGTCAAGCCTCAGGTCGTGTTTGATGGGGAACGGGGGATGGCTCTGGAGTCAATGCAGGGGAAGCGGGCCTCATCTCGAGTTGATTTGGGGCCCATGGAGCTCCTTCGCGATGCTGGTGTGACCTCAGGGTCCCTCTCTACTTGTGACAGTGTTTTTGCGGACTGTCTCGACATCCATCAAGCAAGTCGAGGCTCCTGACATGTTTCAGGGGGCTCACGGAATTGCTCTGCATGCAGTGCAGGGGAATCGGGCCTCATCTCGCTTGGAGGGGGAAGTCTCATGGTTTTTCTCGAGTTGCGGCGGGGACCTGGGGTACATTCTCGACTTACGGCGGGGATGGCCCTTCAACCCTCGTGTTGGTTCAACGAAGTCAGGACTCCTGTCGAGTTACGAGGGACACCAGGAGTCTCTTCGAGGCTTGGCAGGGCAAAAGGGACGCTTCTCGAGGTGAGTCGGGAGACCCAGGGTCCCTTTCCAGTAGCCACAGGGATACTGGGATTCCTGTCAATGTTCAAGAGGAGTCAGGCTCCGTCAAATTTTGAAGCAGTGAGCTCTGCGTGCCTCTCGAGGTGTCAGAGGCATGTGAGGCATTCCGTCGAAAGGAGTCGGGGACCTAGGGCTTTCTCTAGGGACTCCACAGGTGGTGCAGACATCCCTTCACTTGTGAGATGAAAGACTAGACTGTATTCAAGCCACTGCAAGGAAACCCGGCCTCCTTTCGAGTCAGGGCTTCTCGGTGTATATGCCCATTGAGGCAGCAATCTCAGGGTCCCTCCCTCATACCTATTGCTGAGAGAAGCCTCCTCTTGAGGGGCTTGTGGAAAGGTGGCCTACGTCTTGAGTCTAAGCCAGGGAATCAGCTCTCATCTCGAGGCAATTTGGGGTACACGGAGCAGTCCTCGAGTTGCTCTGCTGAACTTGGTACTCCTCTAGACTTGGCCCGTTGTTCTCGGGGAACCTCTGGAGTTGCCTAAAGGGAGTCAAGCCTCAGGTCGTGTTTGATGGGGAACGGGGGATGGCTCTGGAGTCAATGCAGGGGAAGCGGGCCTCATCTCGAGTTGATTTGGGGCCCATGGAGCTCCTTCGCGATGCTGGTGTGACCTCAGGGTCCCTCTCTACTTGTGACAGTGTTTTTGCGGACTGTCTCGACATCCATCAAGCAAGTCGAGGCTCCTGACATGTTTCAGGGGGCTCACGGAATTGCTCTGCATGCAGTGCAGGGGAATCGGGCCTCATCTCGCTTGGAGGGGGAAGTCTCATGGTTTTTCTCGAGTTGCGGCGGGGACCTGGGGTACATTCTCGACTTACGGCGGGGATGGCCCTTCAACCCTCGTGTTTGTTCAACGAAGTCAGGACTCCTGTCGAGTTACGAGGGACACCTCAGGAGTCTCTTCGAGGCTTGGCAGGGCAAAAGGGACGCTTCTCGAGGTGAGTCGGGAGACCCAGGGTCCCTTTCCAGTAGCCACAGGGATACTGGGATTCCTGTCAATGTTCAAGAGGAGTCAGGCTCCGTCAAATTTTGAAGCAGTGAGCTCTGCGTGCCTCTCGAGGTGTCAGAGGCATGTGAGGCATTCCGTCGAAAGGAGTCGGGGACCTAGGGCTTTCTCTAGGGACTCCACAGGTGGTGCAGACATCCCTTCACCTTGTGAGATGAAAGACTAGACTGTATTCAAGCCACTGCAAGGAAACCCGGCCTCCTTTCGAGTCAGGGCTTCTCGGTGTATATGCCCATTGAGGCAGCAATCTCAGGGTCCCTCCCTCATACCTATTGCTGAGAGAAGCCTCCTCTTGAGGGGCTTGTGGAAAGGTGGCCTACGTCTTGAGTCTAAGCCAGGGAATCAGCTCTCATCTCGAGGCAATTTGGGGTACACGGAGCAGTCCTCGAGTTGCTCTGCTGAACTTGGTACTCCTCTAGACTTGGCCCGTTGTTCTCGGGGACCTCTGGAGTTGCCTAAAGGGAGTCAAGCCTCAGGTCGTGTTTGATGGGGAACGGGGGATGGCTCTGGAGTCAATGCAGGGGAAGCGGGCCTCATCTCGAGTTGATTTGGGGCCCATGGAGCTCCTTCGCGATGCTGGTGTGACCTCAGGGTCCCTCTCTACTTGTGACAGTGTTTTTGCGGACTGTCTCGACATCCATCAAGCAAGTCGAGGCTCCTGACATGTTTCAGGGGGCTCACGGAATTGCTCTGCATGCAGTGCAGGGGAATCGGGCCTCATCTCGCTTGGAGGGGGAAGTCTCATGGTTTTTCTCGAGTTGCGGCGGGGACCTGGGGGTACATTCTATTCGACAGCTACGGCGGTGGATGGCCCTTCAACCCTCGTGTTGGTTCAACGAAGTCAGGACTCCTGTCGAGTTACGAGGGACAACCTCAGGAGTCTCATCAGAGGCTTGGCCAGGGCAAAAGGAACGCTTCTCGAGGTGAGTCGGGAGACCCAGGGTCCTTTTTTTTCTTTCCAGTAGCCACAGGGATACTGGGATTCCTGTCAATGTTTCAAGAGGAGTCAGGCCCGTCAAATTTTGAAGCAGTGAGCTCTGCGTGCCTCTTGTCGAGGTGTCCATAGTCAGGTGAGGCATTCCTTCGAAAGGAGTCCGGGGGACCTAGGGGGCTTTCCTTTATGGACCTCCACAAGTTGTGCAGAACATCCCTTCAGCTTGAGAGATGAAAGACAAGACTGTATACAAGCCACTGCAAGGAAAGCCGGCCTCCTTTCGATCAGGGCTTCCCCCCCCCCCCCCTCCTCGTGTATATGCCCATTGAGTGCACAATCTCAGGGTCCCTCACCCATACCTATTGCTGAAGAAGCCTCTTCCTTGAGGGGCATGCGGAAAGTTGCCTACGTCTTGAGTCTAAGCAAGGAATCAGCTCTCATCTCGAGGCAAATTTGGTGCCACGGAGCAGTCCTCGAGTTGCTCTGCTGACTTGTACTCCTCCAGACTTGGCCCTTGTTCCTCTCGGGAACCACGGAGATGCCTAAGGGAGTCAAGCCTCAGGTCGTGTTTGATGGGAACGGGGGATGGCTCTG